>JALBCR010002511.1:0-229783 GCA_030710515.1 Abscondita cerata | reverse complement strand
ATCATTGTGCTTCGTTCGGTTACGTATTGCTAATTAAAGGTCTTATTAGATTTTATTGTGCATTAAATGTTGGTTTTTATAAAATCGCCAAATTTCAGGGTAGTATTATTTCAGAATTTTTGTATTGGATGATTTAATTTAATTTTTTACTAAATTCAACAGTTTTGAGTTCAGTGTATCTTTTTATCGATCTAACTTGATTTGAATCAATTAATCAATGTATCTTGTTGAATTACTAATTGGTATTGTTTTAGTAGGAGAAATGAAATCGTTTGGGTTGCAATAATGTTGACATTAGAAGAAGATTTTAAAACGACAAAAAGGGACCCGAAGTCTAAAAATTGAGGCATTCAGGTAATATCTATTTTTCTTATCTAAATATTATATGTACATTTTTGTTAATACTAACATTGAAGGGTCGTGTAATCGCATTTTAGGAATTTGAAAACATAATTAAAATTTAATTTTTTTTTATTTTAATATTTTACGTAAATTTTATAGGTATATATGTATTTATATTATTCTTAATTTTGGAATTTTTGCATTTGTAACCAAAATGTCTTCAGAGAATTATAAGTTTATCACAGGAATTTAAGATGGTTTTAATCTGCGTTTTTAGTTTCGACACTAACTAAACCTCAACTCTATTTATGTCTTTATTCAAATCATTTTATATGAATATAATTAAGAAAACTAATATCCTGTATAAAATGTGTAATTTTGAGGAGAGGTTCCTTTTTAAGATTATGGGAAGTTCAATCGATGAGTTTATTTGTAGATTCTATACATTTGCTGCAATGCAACCTAATTTTGATGATTGCAGGATTGCTAAACTGATTAATTATCTAATCTTTCTTTTGGTATTTTCAGTGCAATAGCAGTCTACAAAGAAATGTCAAAGATGAAAAGTGGTTGTCAAGGCAGTATCAGTATCACAGAAGATTGAGATAAGGTACTTTAAAAATATACAATTAATCAGCTTTTTATATATGTTTGAAAGAAGTAACAATTTCAACTAATTTATACTTTTTTTTTTATATTAAGTCGATTCTCTTTGGCAGTACGGTATCCAATTCATCATTGTTTGTTGCCTATATTGAATGATTTCAAAGGGCGTATTCTAGTAGCAAATTACTAAACTTTATCTGAATTGGTTACCGATTCAGCTTTTGCTAGAGAGCCATCTAACCGTAATTGTTTGAATGTTCTGTGTGAGTTATAGAAAACAGTAAATTATTGCGACCTCTGTTATGCTTTTTAAACTATTGACAGTTTTTAAAATACGTCTTACAATTTCGGTAATAGATGGCAGTTTTAAAACCACCTCTGTCGGTAATTTCATTATTATATTTTGTTGATTTCTGTGGTTAATTTCATTTTTAAATTATAAACTATAGCAATAAATAAGTACGAGATAGTATGAGCAAACCTAAACAATTTCAAAAAATATATAATAATTGTAAATAAGCTTTAAATTATGTTTTCTCTATTTCTAGGGTTGAGATAAATTCGTATGAATATTGTGATGGGTTTTACAATGGATCTTTTAAGAAGTATGAGAGATGCGCTGAATAAAAAAATTGGTAAGTTAAGTAATCTCAAAGTGTGGCAAAATTGCTATCGTTGCAGTTCATGTTTTGCAATCAGTAATTTATAGCGATGAAGCGAAATAGAGATCTTTCTTTTAAATGTCTACTAATTTCTTCTTCTTGTCAAACGTTCTGATCTCTATACTTGACTGATGAGTGACTGTACAGCAGTTCATTCTATCTTTCAGTTCAATTAAATGTTTGTCTATTCTTCTATACCAAATGTAAATTGGTGGAATAAAATAAAACAGATGAACACATTGTAAGTGCATGAGATGACAATGGTATGATTTTCTAAATACATACAATGCTAAGGGAAGTGCACCTGCACTTATATTAATCGTGCCGTAAGTTCCACGAATTCACATGACATGGCAATAGTCCGTTTCCAACTTTTGTCTTTCTTGTTTCAAAAACTTTTTACAATCAGTACAGTTTAAAAACGTAAGCCTTATGTGTCATCAAAATAGACTTAAGGACTAATCAACAAAATTAAACGGGCTTGAATGACAAATTACAAAAAAAATCACATTCTTGTTTTCCCGTAAAATTTAGTTCAATACCTCCGACCCCTTTTTGTCATTACAATGTCAACATGAATATAACTCAAATAAATAATAATAACAAATGTAATTGTTTCAGGTGCGAACTAATGGTAACAGGTTGTATGGATTGATGTTTAGAATGTAAACATTTTCGTCGTCGTTTACGATATGAGCTAATTTGGTGAAGCAATAGTTGAGTCATCTCCTCTGCAGGAATTGAAGATTTAACATATTAAGTTTTTAAACTTTAACTTATAAACAGAATAAAATTTGTATATAATTTATATTGCATATTCTAATTAGTTTTTCGTATTTTACCATGTAAAGAAGTTTTTGTAATCTTGCAAAAACATTTAAGAAGTTTGGTAAAATTATTTTATAAGTTCTACAAAAATTATTAAAATGAAATACATAAATAATTAGTCTCTTGAACTCGCTTCGTAGACTAAAGTATTGTCAACATTATATATTCAATGGTATTGTGTTCTTTTTAATTCAGTATATGAAAAATTATGTATTAATACATAAAAATGTATTAATTGAAATGCCGAAAATTAATTTTGTAACCTGTTTTTAATAGTAGTTATCGTTAGGGAATTAGCCATAACTTACAATTTTTAAGCAAATGTTAATGGGAAATATTGTTGTATACTTCTATAAGAAATGAATAAATAAATTGAAACAATTCTGTTTTATTATTATACTTATATAAATAAATAAACAAATTATTCGATTGTTCCTTTGAAAAGTAAGGCAAAAGAAATTAGTGTTTGAATGAGAAACGTGGAAAAATGATAAAATTATAAACAATAACTACTTATTAACGTTTAAATAAAGATATAATTCAGTTCTGCTTGGTATTTAAGCGTTTCTAATTCATAATTATCGGGTAAAAAAATGCGCAATTAATTTTATTATCGGAACGAAAATCGGTAACAAATAATTCGAAATCGCCGATTTTGTATCAGGAGCACAGGAGTTTTAAGAGTAAGTCACCAAAAATATTACCAACTTTAAGTTGGCTATTATGTTAAAAGTTACTATGCAGTTGCACCAACTTAAATTTGGGGATTTTGTTAGTGATTTGTTCTTTCCTGCAACTTCTGCGCTCCTGATACCGAATCTCGTAATTTCGAAAATTTCTAAGCGATTTTCAAATCAAAATTTCTATAAGTTACTATGCAGAACACCAACTTAATTTTGGTGATTTTTTTTGATTTTTTTTCTTTCTGCAACTTCTGCGCTCCTGATACCGAATCTCGTAATTTTGAAATTTCCTAAGCGATTTTCAAATCAAAAGTTCTAAAGTTACTATACACGAATACCAACTTAAATTTGGTCATTTTCTTGGTAATTTGTTTACTCTTATTTCTTATGTGCTCCTGATACTAATTTGGACATTTCTGAAGTAATGTTCGTGCACGATTCATGTAACTTTTGGCTTCATTTGTTTTGCTAGTTTAATCTAATTAATTTAGGCTGATATAAATACAACAAAACCTTGTACACTCTGGAGTAAAATCCTTTTTGTTGCCAGTATGTTATTAAAAAAACGATAAGAAATTTTATCCCTTTATTGCTAAGTATTATGTATACATTTTTAGAACATTATTAGGTATTTACATCGCGCAAAAATACATGCATACATGTAGAGTTAATAAGTATAGTTTTACAAAAATTACACCAAACCATCTATGAATGCTTAAAAGATAAATTGACTTACATTTTTCAGTACAATTTAAAAACAAATTATTCTGTTTTGTTAGGAAATAAAGTTTATACTACAATATATATATATATTTAAATATTTATTTAGAAAATAATTCAAAGTGAACGAAAATGTAATACAATAGTACAAAATAGATTGTGTGTTAGTTAATATGTACAAACAGAAATGATTAGAGTTTAAATTTAATAATACCTTAATCTGATTGGCGTTAAAAATCCATTTAAACAGTTTTAGAAACTACAAATTAAACTTGGTGAGTTTACTGAACAAAATTCAAACATATTTAAATAATTCTAACACATATAAACATACATAATTATTCTGAAAACGAATGTTTGATCCATTATATTTATTATTGGATTATAATTTAAATATATTATATTATTAAAAATTATTGTATTTTCAATATATTTTAATTTTTTATATAATTATTTACCAGTTTCGCCAATATAATTAATTAAACTCATCTTCAGAATAATAATAGTTTACAATTTAAAATATTAACGACAATAATTTTTTAATAATATAACAAAATAATGAACTGTTTTAATACATAGACATAGAATATACTCGACGCAAAGTAAATGCAGTTAAATCTTTGCTTTAAGATGGAGCAATTCTCTGTACGAACTAGCAATTGTATGTTCCAATATTGTTGTCCAGGATAAATGTTTACATCTTCACCATTAATCCTTAGAACTCATGATATAAATTTCCATTTTCTAATGTTGCCGTATTTCATTTCCGCTTCCCATACGTAAGTGAGCCACAGCTGAAACAATTACATTTGTGGATTATTCTTGATTTGAGTAGAATAAACATAGAAAATACTCATATTTATAATAGTAATAATAATACACACACGGCAATTTTAAAGAATACTTTTTAAATGTAGTTTATTTGTTTATTGTATTATTTTATAGCCTATATCTAAATTTATTTGAATACTTCAAGCACCAATTAGTGTTTAATCTCAAAATGTTAAATGTCAGTTGGGCAACTTAATACTGAGTGATATTCCCAGAGCCGTAGCAATAATTGAAAGTAGTTGTACATATAAAGAATGTTGGATAAATCTCTGTTAACCATCCATGTAGTGTATAAGTTTTAAACAATGCGAAACATCCATCAAACAGCTGTTTAAACCTGAAATATATTGCAAGATGTTCGTGGAAGCATTGTAAATGAGAGCATAGTAAGGAAGTTACTTATAGAATGTCATTAGAGGCACCATTGGGTAACAATTAGAATTTAATCGAAAACATCAATATTTGGGTAATAACCAGGATTAACTTCTCTTCACCAATGACAAATGACAGTTGAGGAAAGATTGTATCTGTACCAATAAAAATGAAATTCACCATTTAATTTACTACTACTGAACCACTTGGTGAAAGTTCAATTATGGGTGGGATGTCATATGTTTGAGGGCCAAACAGAGTTGGTGGTGATTAATGGTAGATCATCAACTTCCGGTATGTACATCAGAAATATCCTCCAAGACCTCTCATTTATCAAAGACAATTTCATTTTAATGCATGATAATACACGCCCACATGTCACACTGTGTAACTAACTTCTTAAAAGAAGTATGAATAACAACAATGAATTAGTCAACTTATTCCACAATAATAAGTACCAATTCTATCTAAAATGGATATCAGTTCCAGTTCTTCGAACAAATAAATGAAATCAATTCAAAATGTACAATAATGTTATTCTGTTTAATATCGGTGTTTTGATTGAAGCTATCAATTCCATTTTCTTTTCTCTTTCAGCAGGTTGCACATGGTAAAATTTTCACATATTCAAATTGTAGACAAACCAAATTCAATAAGTAGAGAACATTTTTTATAACGGGGGCCTGCTAAAAATCGATATGTATAGTCACTCTATTGGTACGATGAACGCAATTTTTGAAAAGTTTTTAGAAGTAATAAGAAGTATTTACAAACTTGTAGAGAGGTTTAGGATTTACTTACCTATGAGTTTATACGTTTAAAGAAAGTGTATAGGTTAAGTTATAACAAATTAGATACCTGTAATTCGCTGTTATTCAGTTAGCGCCATCTAGCAACAAAAAACACAACCAACGTTGCAAATGTTACAGTTTTCTTCATTAGTAGAAATTTTTTAAAAATATACTAAGAGATGGCTATTTCATAGAAGTTTGGTACGTAACAATTACATCGTAAAATATTCAAAAATAAATACATCTTATTTCTTTGAAACTCATTAAAAATTGTATATTTCAAAGTATCTTACCTATATATTCTTCAAATTTGTTTTAAATTTTCATCTTTGATGTTGTGTTCCAAGAAGTTACCAAACCACCTTAGAATTGAGACCTTCATTTATCCCTTCTTCATAGTCTGTAAAGAGCTCTTGCACTAAAAATATAAAAATTATAGGTAAGAATCATAATAAGATACGATAAGTACGCATTTTCATATAAAAATGTAGCACTCAGAAAAAATAATGTTTCAATTTTAACACAATGATGCTTTATTATTCAATATTAACTTTGGGAAAAAAATCAACAACAAATAATAATGTCTCGCTCCTTGCACACAGCAGCTAATGTCTCAGGTTGTCTAAATTTTCAAGAATCAACACATCAAGTCATGTGATCTCGCAGGCCATGGCTGTGTATGGTCTTGCATGTTCTTGGTTCTGAAATAGGATTGATGTAAACATGGACGTTCGATGCCTCTGAGATAAACACAAAACGAGATCTTCATCTGATAGCGATCACACCGAATCATCAGGTGTTGAAGCTGTGTGACTATTTCAACAAACTGGAGATTTCCAAAACCTAGATTCGTATTAAAGACAATTCGTTTCACTGATAAAGCCTATCAAGTTGCTAAAAAAAAAAAAAAAAAAAAAAAAAAGCTTTCTCTGTATGGTGCATTTTATTTAAAGTGAGAATACATAAGGTGTTGCTATATTCGACTGATAACGCGCTATCCCAGAGAGGTCTCGTAAATTGGTGAATTTTGATATAGGAACATGAACCCTTAAACAGCTTAGTTGCTGAGATACAGGGTGTTGAAAGTTTAAAATAAAAATTGCAATAAATCAAAAATGCCTTTAAAATTTTTTTTTCAAATTTGGTGACCCATATGCTCTTCAAGAAAGTCATATTTTGACATAAACTAACTTTTCAAAAATGTAAGCAGGTGCGCGTTATAAAAATTAATGACAACTTTGCCCTTCTATTTTTTACGCCACTGAAGCAAATAACTTTTATTTTTTTTAAACTATCTATTCATTTGTGGTCGAAAAAGTATTAACATTTTATGGTTCTTAAATAAACTGTCTTGAAGATATTTGATTCTAAACAAAAGTCTGCAAGTACTGACATATTCCAAATTATTATGTGCAGTATAATTTCGTCGGCGTTTTGCTAATCAATTTGCTTCAATCCATAGTATTAATTCGAATTTGAATAAAGGCGAAGCGTAAATTGTTCAAGAAGTAATACAAACTATTTTTGTGCATAATTTCTAAGATCAACTGCGGCAGTTACTGCAATTTATTGAAAATAAAATCACAATAACGCAAAAGCTATCAGAATTTATTCAAAATCGAAAATAAGTAACCTGTCATAGTAAAATTAAAACAAATAGCCAACAACAAGAAAAACAGCGAACAGATTTATATGTAAAAACACAGGTATAAAAAATAGAAAGACTTAGGTACAGCCTCTTACCAAAACTTTCAGTCAGTCCCTTCAAATGCAAATCCTAATGTTTGAAAAGTATATAATTTCGATTATGCAAGTAAATTGAGGAATTGTATTCGGCCCTATTCCCTAACTTTCACAAAATCGAATAGAAGTAAATTGAAATGACATACTTTTATCGCGTTAGTGGTTTATGATATGTGGTTAGGGAATACCAACTTCTATTCGATCGCTTCATTTCTATTCGATTTACAAGTTAGGAAGTAGAGCTGATTCGATCTGAGAATCTCAGCTCATATGAATAACAAATAATCTGCATTCCCGTCACTATAACTGAATCTTATCTCAAGAACTATTCGTTTTCTGGGCTTGGCGTCAACTACTACTACTAGGAAAAAGGGAGTTAAAAGATCCCACAGATTTTTTAAGTGAGTCATTAAAAGGAACGTATTCAGAACTAAGTCACCTTGAAGTAAATTGAAACTATCTAAAATTTGTGCAAAAAATAAGGCAACTTTTATAACGAAGATTTTGCATTAAGTAACAAAAGAAACATAATAAATAACCGCAGATTAGGTAATCCCGGTAAATTATCTACTATACAACAATATACCTTATTTAAAACTTTCAGTAGTATTCAGAAAAGTTAAAATTTTTTGAAATTGAAACAATTTTATGGGTTAAATTAATATTTCCGTATTAGGGCCATCTACTAACGAATTAGTGAACAATCATTTTAAAAACTGTGGTAGGTATCTAAAACTAATAGTAGTCGCCAAAATTTACAGTTTTCTACTATCAACAATTAATATTAAAAATTCACTACTAGATGACGCCTGTAATAAAAAAGAATTACCAAATTTAAAAAGTTTGCCAATTTACTGCTAGACTGCGCTATTAATATATTCAGAATTCTTAATGTTCATAAAAAGCAAAGCTCAAAATATTACGATGATCAACAAAATATATAGGAATTACAACAACAAATATTTTAAACTAAATCTATTAGAATTCATTCCATGCAATTAGAAACCAAAACAGGAAAAAAGGAAAATCTCTAATTTTAATAAAATTATATACTAATATTGCCATCCTGTTTATAATTTACTTCTAGCCAGTTTGTGTAAATTTAAGATTGTTTTAAAAAAACTTACCTATATTCAGAACTAACACACTTCCGATTCTATCTGAGACATCAGTCTGTTTTGAGGGCAAATTCAAGCTCATTATTATTTTGAATACCATCTCCGACCACAAAGTTTAATTGAAAATGCGACCTCCTATCCAACACCAGCTTTTGCTCGTACTTAAACTATTATTAGTATTAGTGATTTGTAAAGACATTAAACAGCGTGCTTCACGGTGAGTGATCTATTAGACGTTATGGTGAAACTACAAATAAATTAAAACTAAAAATTTGGGCGGTTCAGAGATGCTATATTTAATAAATATGTTCTGATTATCTTTAGCATTCCATATGGCTAAAATGTGCGGTTTTTGAGTTATTTCAAAAAATGATTAATTTATTATAAATATCGAATAGCATATTTGTCAAAGTTGCAATACTTATAAAATTAAAATCGATTAGTTAAATTGCTTAAAACCACAAAATAGAAATAAAATAATTGAATCAATATTAATAACCCAAAGGAAAAAATTGCCTTACCAAATTTACGATAGAACCCTAATCTCCAAACCTTAGATGGAAATATTAAAAAGGACAGTAACCATTTTTTGGACAATTTACCTCTGTTAAAACTTACAAGTTCTTGGTATCTACACTGCTCACTCTACAGGAGAGGTTTAAACATACTAAACCGATTTGAAGATAGGTGGATTAGACTAAGCGGTGCTAGGTTGTGACCAGCTAGAAGTAGATTTCACCCCACTTGATTTTTATTTTGGGGAAAGATAAAACGCAAAATGTATTATACTCTGTAAATACATGAGAAGATGAGTTAGAAATCAGAGTAAAAAGAGCATTTAAAGAACTGGGCGCAAAAGAAATTCGAATAGGAATCATTTTAAGGATTTCAAAATACTTTGTCATTTTTCTTTATTACTAAACATAACGTTTTATTTGCGTTTTAAATATTGATAGGGATTATTTTATTTCTATTTTGTAGTTTGTAACATATTCGGGTATCTAACGTTCCTTTTCTGATAAAAACACAACCGATCCGAATTACAATTTATTAGCACTGTTAAAATAAAGTAACTTCTTAAAATTACTGACAAAGGTTAAATTGTCGAAACTGACAATGTTTCAACAGGTTTCAACCGCTTATTGACGGCAATTGATATATTAGAGGATGATTTTCGAATCGTTGATAACGTCGTTGACTCATCTCTGAGGAGGATTTTAAATCGCCACCAAACAGTACTAATAATTGGACTTATCATTGGTTGAGGAAAATAAAATCCCAGAGAAAACCTTGACACAAGGTAAAATTAAGTTCATAAAACTGAACCAAAGTAATATAAAAATCTTACCTATCTTAAACATTAAGGTTTTCAGAAACACACTGATGCATTGATTGCAATTAGATGTAAAATTAGAAATCAGATAAGTACTTATATTTCACTCGAGGTAAGGTAAAGTCGAAGTGAGAGTCAATATTCAACTGCCTAATATCAAACAAACTCAACCCCCTTCAAAATTAGAACGAGAAAATTTTATAATTGATTGTAATTTTAAAAGTATTGCAAGTTTGACAATCACATCACACTATATTCGATACTTATAACAAATTAATCATTTTTTCGAAGAACTTGAAATAACTCAAGAACCGTAGATTTTAACCATAGGGAGTGTTGGTATATGACATTTAATTCTAAATAATCAAATTAACATAAAATATCTTAACTACAATTATTGTGTAAAATTTCTGAATTTGGTTCAACTTTTAGCAATCATTATATTTAAAATCAGATCTTCAAATTTGGTTTGATCATTAAGAATAATTTTAGGATTAGTAGTTTTAATGTAAATAATTTCTAAAATCTAAAATATATATATAAATGATAAGTTTTGATTATCTAGTGTCGACTCGTGAAACGTTCACGTACGAAAATGTTATAACTTGCCGACATATGTAGAGTTACATAGTCATTCTTCAATAATTATAGCCAACCTAACATGCAAGTATAAAATTTTTGAATCGCCTGCTACGCAAGAGGTTGTACAATAGCAAACAAACACCGAGATTCACCGACAGTTTTGTCCTTTGGGACACATCAGGAGTGAGAGAACTGAGGTAAGTTCACTATTTACAAACGCTTTCGACTATATGCCCTACTGGAGGATCACAATATTTAAATGATAAGCTTTCGACATCTAGTGTCGACTCGTGAAAGCGTTCACGTACGAAAATGTTAGCAACTTTGCCGACAGGTATGTAAAGCAGTTACATAGTCGATTCTTCAATAATTATAGTATATTGTACAATAGTGAACTTACACTCGAGTTCTCTCACTCCCGATGAGTCCCAAAAGGACGAAACAGCTGTCGGGTGATTCTCAGTGTTTGTTTGCTATTGTACAACCTCTTGCAGTAAGCAGGCGATTCAAAATTTTTATACTTGCCAACTGTTAGGTTGGCTATAATTATTGAAGAATCGACTATGTAACTGCTTTACATACCTGTCGGCAAAGTTGCTAATATATATATATACTGCTATATGGTTTCACCCAACGTCTGGTCTGAAAACATTTTCACCTGGCGCAGTTGTTTATACATCCATATAAACGGGGATCAAGGTTTAATACCGTTTAGCGTCCTTGGACATTGTTAGGTTTACACAGCGTCCTTGCGTGATCTTCAAACTCGTGACGTCATTGTTACAATACAAAACTATTTTTAGAAATGGAATGTGACTTTCAAGTTGCACTTGTAGCAGTTAGTATATGATTGGTCACGGTTTAGGTTTATTCAGCGTCCTTTTTTATATCTTTAAGCTCGTAAACGTTGCACAATTATTTTTAGAATTGAAACGCTAATCTGAATTTGCAAGTGAAGAATATTATGTAAATGTTCTTCTTCTTATTTTAATCGTATTAAAAAAATTGAAATTTGTATCATAAATTGTAACAAAATGTAAATTTAAAATAAATGCCTAAAAAATGTAGCTATCTAAAATACCTCCTATTTTTATCCAAAACCTTAACGTACTGCTTTATAAACCCAAGCTTAATATGAATAATGATGGAATAATGATTTTATCCCTGTTTACCAATGGTTCGTTAATGGTGCTTCTTCTACGGTCATACTTTTTTTAGATGACCAAACATTTTTTCTCTTTCTTCGCGCGACTATTCCACAAACATAGGAAACAGGAATATTTGGTATAACCACTTTGTTGCCCTAATAAAAACTTGATCATCTTCAAGTCCACACAACCCACCCTTGATGTTGAACAAATGATTTTTTTTAACACATACTGTTCTTTCAATTTTGTGGAATGTCTTATGGGAATCGAAGCCAAAACATTTCCGTTGTGTAATAATACACATTTGAAACTTCTTTTTGAACCAATGAACAGGCGCCAATTTTCTCCACGATTTGTCGAAAGGCCCATCGACCGCCAAAGTTCGGAAATATTGTTGCAATAGACAAGATCCTGTTCTTCACAAAAGTAAGGAAAGATATTTTGTTCTCTTGTTTGATAAGAAGTTATAGTAACGTCTGGTTGAAGGTATTTTTTGTCTTTAAGTCGTGAAGCAAGAAAGTCGTCTGATTTTTTAGGTAAGTTCAAATCACGAATTAAATCACTTTAAGAAAAGCCGTGAAATCTTAAATGTTTCTGGAAATTTAAATTCACTGTTGTTACTACTTGTACTTTGATTTTGCATTTCTAACATTTTGACGTCATCATCACAAGAAGAAACGCTAGAAAAAGTCGTTTGACTGATTCAATATTTGGGTATATCCAAGCACGTTTTTGAACTTGTTCATACCTTTCACGTTTATGGCACAAAGTAGCAATCATCAAAATGATTTTTGGTTCTCTCCAAATCATGAACACTGCAAAATTGAGCCCCTTTGCATGTAGCACCTGGTTTGTCTTGTTGCCCAAGCGGTATTCCAAAATAAGCTCTGTATACCTGCTTTACAAAGTGATTAATGTTTGTTTGCTGTGATGGGGCACAAAATTAACCGCAAATAAAACAAAAAATTGTTTGTGGTGTTTATGAACCGTCTTAGTAATGGATTCATATTTTTCAAATTAAAGAACTTTCAAAACAACTTCATAAACGGCACTGATTAACATTTCTAATTAAAAACTATCAAAGCCTACTTCGCTAAATTAAAATGGTTAAAAAAGGATAGTACTGCAGTGAATACATTAGAATAAATAATTGGGTAAACTAGTTACTCCTGAAGAAATGATGTTTATTTTCTAAGAAAAAATTCACAAAACTATAGTCAAACCAGTTAAATTATTGTAAGTTTGACAATCACATCACACTATATTCGATACTTATAACAAATTAATCATTTTTCGAAGAACTTGAAATAACTCAAGAACCGTAGATTTTAACCATAGGGAATGTTGGTATAGGACGAAAGATAATGGGAAAAAGGACGCTGTTCATATTATAATATACAGTATTATATGTTTTGCGACACCTAGTGTCAACTCACGTACGTAAGATAAGTTCCAAGTCTCATAAACGTACGAGAAAAAATAGTTATTGGAATTTAACATAGGGGTTAATTTTGAAAGTTGGATTAGTTTTTGTATAATATTTTCTTAACATCAAATTAACTTAATTTTAGAATTAATAAATATTATTTTAAGTTGTCTTAAAATATCGAGTAGAATTCGAATCTTGCATAAAAAACATAACATGATATTTAAAATAAGGAAGTTTGAGTCAACTTCCGATATATTCGAAAGTGCTGCAACCACGTCATTATTTTTACTAAATAGACCACCTCTAAAACACTCGTTACGCAAATTGTCAGTTTCAATTTATTTGTAGTTTCACCACAACGTCTAATAGGCCACTCACCGTGAGGCAGCCTGTATAAAAAAAAGAAACCGACTTTAAATTGCAAAAGAAAAAACAACTAATAGATTTATAAATAAAAACACAAATGTAAAAAGTAGAAAGACTTGCAGCCTTTTAACAAAACTTTCAGTCAGTTCCTTCAAATGCAAATTCTAATTTTTGAACAGTATATAATTTCGATTATACAAGTAAATTGAGGAATTGTATTAGATCTGAGAATCTCAGCTCGTATGAATAACAAATAATCTGCATTCCGTCACTAACTGAATCTTATCTCAACAACTACCTACTCGCTTTCTGTATTTGACGTTGGCTAATACAATTGGGGTAAAGAAAATTAAAATATCTCACTGCTTTTTCAAAAGTCACTGAAAAACAACGTATTCAGAATTGAGTCCCCTTGAAGTAAACTGAAATAATTTCATTCATGCAATAAAAAACACAACTTTTGCAACGAAGATGTTTCATTAGGTAACTATAATACCAAAAGGAAACATAATAAATAACTTCCGATTAAGAAATCGGTAAATTACACGCTATCCAACAATATACGTTTCAGAAGCATTCAGAAAAGTTAAAATTTTTTGAAATTGAAACGATTGTATGGGTTAAATTAGTATTTTCGTACTAACGACATCTAGTAACGAATTAGTGAACAAGTATTTCAGAAACTGTAGTTCTTATCATTGTTGGTATTTAAAAATTAATAAAGGCTGCCAAAATTTACAGTTTTCTTAAATCAGCAATGAACAGTATAAATTCAATACTAGATGACTCCTTAGCAAAACAACCTATCGGTAACATTTCTAACAAAAAAGATTACCTTTAAAAGTTTGGCAATTTACTACTAGACTACGCTATTTGTAATCAAAATAAGCAATGTACAATACTACAATAGTGCGAGATCCACCAACCCTGAAAACTCTGTGATCGCGTCTTTGAAAATTTTAAATAAAAATAAAATCGTCTATGCTAGTTTGAAAAAAATCAAAATCAAAATACCACTTTGTGAGATAGACGTTTTTTAGATACGCCCGAATAGCGACGAAATGGGCTCGTGTTTGTTCCGACTTTGACGTAAATTTTTTTTTTTAAATATCACTCTCGCAATTATTTGATGTGTTTGCTATACATTTATCTATCTAATTTGAAAAAAATCAAACTACCACTTTGCAAGATAGACGATTTTAGTTACGCCCGAATAGCGACGAAATGTATGCATTTCCGCATGTTTATTCAACGCCACATAAAGAAACCGTGTTTTACTAATACACATGTACTAACCACAAAAACTAATTAAACAATGATATCGCGTACCTTATTTTATTTCTGTGTACATTGTTATTCTGCATCACTTAAAATATATCTCCATGCCCTCTCAAAATAGTTTCATATTTCGTTAGAAGAATTGTTTTGATATACCGAATTACATGAAACTTCATCTAAAAATGATCACAATTAATGTGGTTGTCTATTTATTATAATGGAAAAAGCAGCACAATAAAAAACAGAAGCAGTTTACCTGAAATCCCTTGAAATTGAAAAGATCCCGAAAAACCATCTACTATACAATAACATAACTTAAATCAGTAATCAGTGAGAAATCCTTCTGTTATTGTATTCGTGCTATCGCCATCTAACAACGAATTTATAAACAAAATTTACAGTTCTCTTAAATCGGTAAATAACATTAAAAATTTCACTACTAGGTGGCTATTCAGCAACATTAATAACGTTTTTCCAAAGCAGTTTGCCAAATTTAAATAAAACGTTTGGAAATTTATTACTAGATTACGCTATTTGTAATCAAAAATTGTAGGCAACTTACATGTTCAATTTAGATTTTTAAAAGTGCTTAACGATTTGACTGTAACAAAACCCAATATATCCAAATTTATTATAATTACAAAAAAAACTTAATCTTTTGGTACCGAATGAGTAAAATAAATTTTTTGTCTTCAGTCTGTTTTGAGTGCGAATTCAAGCTCCTTATCATTTTGAATACCACCTCAAATCACGCAGTTAAATGTAAATGCGATTTCCAATACACTACTAAAACTACAGGATGATCCAGGGATGTGTAATTGGTCCATACCGGGTGGGGCACTACCAACGAATTATTCTGTAGCATTAAAGCGACAAATAATATTAGAAATCTTAAGGCATAGGTACATATATTGAGATTGTTCGAGACCAATTTTAAAAATATTTTAGATTGTACAGGGTGCTCCAGAAACACGTACCACATCAAAGCTGGGTTATTTTAAATGGAACACCTTGTATTTTTTTCTATTTTTGAATTGTACGATAAAAAATAATGGAGGTTCTGTAACATGTCCCTACACCTACTTACTTCCGTTTCGGTGATAAATCGATTTTAACTGATTTGCAGATCCTCCAAAAAAATACAATAACTTCAGGATAAGTAAAAACAAGCAAATGTCACTTACACTACCTTACTAAAAACTTTCAACATCCTTTTTGCAACATTTACTATTATGTTACGATGTACAGGGTGTTTTTAATACTACCGCATAACACTAACGACTTAAAACTTAAATAACTTGCTTAACTTAAATGGAACACCCTGCATTTCTGTATCCTGTTGGAAACTGGAACTAATTACCTTTCAGTCGGTATAGGGTTACTAACCCCTATCTCTGATAGTTTTCGAGATATTTTAAAATTTGGTAGTTTAACAATTTAGGATTTACTGGAATCTAAGTTTTTCAAAAAAAAAAATAAACAAAATTGTGCTTATGACTTGTATCCCAAGTTATAGTCGGTCAAATCACGCTCACCGGTCACAATTTACTGATGTTTAATAACAGCAACCATTATTGGTACATCAAAAATCGATCATACTGAAAATATCGACAAACTTTAACCTGTTAACTAAGACTGATAAAAATCGCTCTAACAGTGGTACCATAATTTCTAAAACTATTATTTTAACAATTTCTACAGTGTGATCTAATTTTGCTGTAATAATAAACGTGTAAAAAGGAGGGTGACTGTTAAAGATTTAGGTGAAATGTTTAGTAATCTTCCGAATGTAAATTTAACCAGTGATATCTATATAAACGATTCACTAACAAAAAATAATCGTGTTTTGTTCTTTAAAACAAGAGAATATGTAAAGGATAAGTTAATAAAATTTGTGTGGTGTCGGAATGGTCAAATACTAATGCGTAAAGATGAAAAAAGTAAGATGTTCGTGGTCAAGTCAATACAGGATTTCAATGATGTTTACTAAATATGGACTAGTTAATTAATTTGCGTACTAAGCTATAAGGTATTAACAAATAATTACAATATGTTGATTGTATTTATGGGGTGTTTGATTTTAATTCTGTCTTATAATTTAGATATCGTTATACTCCAACTGCTGCATAAAGAGTGCTTACCTTAATGTAGCACATTTAAATGTAAGGTCTCTAACAAATCGATTTTCCGACTTCAAGCAGCATGTGTTAATAAATGACTTTGACGTAATTGGTCTGTCAGAGACCTGGCTCTCTTCAAAGGTACCAAATTCAGCTATAAATATTGCTAAATACAAATTTGAAAGAAAAGACAGAATTACAACTACATGGGGAGGAGGTGTGGCTACGTATATTAACAGCGATCTACAATATAAACAAATACACATAGATAACCATCAATCATTAGAACAAATTTGGGTGACTTTTAAATTAAATAATATATTATTAGCTATAGGTGTAGTTTACAGAAGAATGGAGTATGCATTCTCTGAATTTCTTGAACGGTTTGAGAGCTCCATTACCTAAATTTTGACCAAATGTGATGAGATAATATGCATGGGTGACTTCAATGTCGATTTAGTTAGGTGTGATGATCTACGATGCATTCAGTTTTCTACTATAATTGAAAGTATGGGTTTGAAACAAATAATTAAAGAACCTACAAGAATATCTAAGGTTAGCTCAAGCTTACTTGACCTTATTATTATCTTAAGTGATATAGATGTGGACCATGCAAGTACCCTGCAAATGCATCACGTTTCGCATCATTCACTAATATTTTGTTCTTATCCCATACGATGTATTACTAAAAATGTACCTGTAATTAGAACTTACAGAGATTTTAATAATTTTGATAGTAATGATTTTTATATAGATTTACAGAACATTATATTGGGATGAAATATATGGTATGACAAACATTAATGATATGGTTGAGTTTCTGGACAATAACCTATTAAACATATTTAATATACATGCTCCCATTAAAACACCACGGCTATTGAAACCCAAAGATCCATGGTTAACACATAATATTAAAAAAATGATCTCAATACGGAACAAAGCTTTAAAACGGTTCAAAATTTCAAAACAATTGACTCATTGGCAATATTATAAAACTTTGCGTAATTACGTTAACTTGGCAATAAAGCGAGAAAAAAAGCATACCTAGAATTTAAAATACGTGACAATAGTAATAATATCTGAAACAAACTACAACAGTTAGACATAATCAGTAAAAAAGAAATATTGACCTACCCCCAGACCTCAAATGATGTTAATAAAATTAATGACTTCTTTACAAAATTAGACAACTTAAATTTAGGTTGCAATTCAGAATTATATAACTTTTATAATAGTGATACCATAAAACCATTCAAACCAAACTAAAATTTCATGAGGTAACAGATTTGGACATACTACGTTTTCTAACCAGTATAAAAACAAAGTCAACAGGTTCTGATGGCATTAGTCACCAGATGATAAACATATGTTGTCCTTTTCTAACGCCTTATATAACCTTTATAATTAATTATTCCCTATACACCAGTACCTTTCCAGAAAAATGGAAGTCTGCATTGGTTATACCCCTTCCGAAAAAGAACCAGCCAAAAACTTTAAATGACTTAAGACCTATAAGTTTGCTTCCTGTACTGTCTAAAGTTTTGAGAAGGCTATCGCTGAACAAATTCAAATTCATCTAGAAAGCAATAAATATTGCCAGCAACTCAGTCAGAATTCAGGTCTAGATTCAGTTGCACTACGTCACTATTAAACATTACTGATGAGATTTATAATGCATTAGATAATGGTAAATTATCTACTTTAATTCTATAAGATTACTCTAAGGCTTTCGACAGAATATGTCACAAACTATTAGGTAGCATTTTACATTACGTTGGATTTAGTGACGAGGCAAATATACTTATAAAAAATTTTATTACAGGTCGATATCAACAGGTTAGGTACAAAAATGAAAAGTCGAAGCATTTAACGTTATTGTCTGGTGTACCACAAGGCTCAGTGCTAGGACCAATTCTGTTTACCATATATACCTGTAATTTTAACAAATGTTTAGACAATTTGATATTCCATCAAATACGCAGATGATATACAATTACAATACTATTTTACAGAACACGATATAATTGCAGCAAACGAATGCATTTGTAATGATTTAAATAATATTATTCAAACATCCGAAGCACATGGTCTCACAGTAAATCCGCTGAAGTCTTGTGCTATGTTATTCGGCAGAGTTAAAGTAAGAGAGCTTAACAAAAGCAAACTTAAAATTGTAATAAAAGATACAATAATTCCTTTAGAAGAATCCATAAAAAACCTAGGACTTAAAATAGATACGGATTTACGGTTTAAAAATCATATAACGGACATTATACTGAAAGCTTTTTGTTAATCTTAAACTTATTTTCAACAATCGCAGCATTCTAAGCAAAAAATTAAAATATTGCTTTGTGAATCTTTGGTCCTCTCTCAATTTAAATACTGTGATGCCGTATATGGACCTGCGCTAGACAGCGCTGATAAAATGAGAATTCAGAGAATGCAGAATTCCTGTTTGCGTTTAATCTTTGGAATTAGAAAATATGACTGCATTTCACACAAGTTAAATGAAGTCAAGTGGTTAAATCTGACACAGAGGTATTTGCATACAGCCACTTTATACCACAAAGTCATATTAAGTAGTACACCTTCTTATCTACATAATAAGATACATTTTAGTACAAACTCGAGATATACTAACTTAATCACTCTACCATTACATAAAACAACGCTATTTGAACGTTCTTATTCCTATACCATAGCCAAAATATATAACTCACTTTCAACTAATATAAAGTCCATGAATTTATATACATTTAAGAGAACACTATACCAAATGTTATTATCACAACAATGTTAAATAATATAAAGCACATCACGTAGGATCGGAATCCCTTAGAAAAATTAAACTTTACATATTGTATGACAAAAGAGATATGTATATATATTATAATTAAATGGGTTAAGTGGTAGAGCAGAGCTAAAAGAATTGTTTCTCTTTAGCATTGAACTTCGCCCAACAATGAATTTTCTTATTTTTATATTATTTTTAATTTAGTTTTATTTTGTATATCTTATTATTATTTCTGTATTATTTCTTTTAATGTACATTTGAATTGTTGTTACATAACCTAATAAAGGCATTATTATAAATAATGGTTGCTGTTTGTAACCGGTGGGCGTGATTTGACTGACTCTTAGAGCCCGGAATAAGTCATGAGCACATTTCTGTTATTTTGTTCTAAAAAAATTGTTGAAGGTTAATTTTTACCGTGTACAATCCAAAATATTTTGAAAATGTAGCCTCAAATAATCTGGATATATGTATGCCTTAAGATTTCTTACATTATTGGTCGTCTTAATTCTACACAATAATTGTTGGTAGTGCCCCACCCTGTATAACTTTTTACTATTGAAGATATCCAGATGCGGTTTTCACCACCAAGTAAGATACTTGCTGCGCGTTTTAAAATATATACAGAGTGTTCATATACGAAGTGGTAAACCAAAGTTGTACTTTTTAAATGAAACACCCTATATATTTTCACATAATTAATTTTAGAATGGATCTAGCTTTTTTTGTTTCAGCATTATTCAATTAAAAAATGCTCACGTTTGATGGATCACTGCCTACTAGGCCATGGATATTTTCCAACAAACTAGTGCTCTTGTTCTGCCTCATCTTTTATGCTGTCCACAAGAAAAACCTCGAACAGTCGAACGCATCCCACATAAGTTTTTAAAATATGCAGCATACAAAAAGAACATATACTGACTTCCAAAAAAATTGCAACACCTAGAAGTTGTTGAACAATTTTAATGAAATTTTCAGGAAACGTCAATTTTCATTAAACAAAGTGGTGATTACAATTTGAAAACAAAAGAACAAAAGCTTAAAAAGTTTTTCAATAATGAGTTGCTCTGCCACTATTTGTAATGCACTCATCTAGACGGCTTGGCATGCTATCAATCAAGTGATCTATCGCTGCTTGTGGTACATCATCCCAAGCTTCTTGAATCCATTGCTGAAGATCTTGTAAATTATCTGGGAGTGCGGTAAATTACCCAGTCGCTTACCAATCATATCCCATACATGTTTATTTGGCAACAAATCAGGCGACCGAGCAGGCCATGGGAGGACGGCAATGTTAGATTCTTCCAAAAACCGTGTTGTAGCCCTTGCCGTATGACGGCGTGCATTATCCTGCTGGAAAATGGGATTTTGCAGCCCCTGAAGATATGGAACGCCAACTGGTTGTAGCACATTAGCAATGTAACCAGCTGCGTTAAGGTTGCCGTCAATAAAGACCAAGGGTGATCTGCTACCATAACATATTGCACCCCGTATCATAACTGCTTGAGTGAGGGCTGTGTTGCGTTCCACAAAAATGTTGGATTTTACATTCTCCACGCATCCGTCTGACCCTCCTACGACCATCCTGGGCCCACAAGCAAAATCGGGACTTGTCCCTAAACACAATTTGATGCCATTCTTGCGCCCAATTAACCCTTTCGTTGCTCCACTCAGAAGGGTACGTGGAAGATTCCATTGCATCTAAGATAAATATATCGAGAAAATATTAACTGGTGTTAGTGGCGAAGCTTCACACAGTTCAATGAGTACCATCTGTTCACCTGAACGGTCGTTCGCTACAGTTAACGATCCAAATGTTTTGATCGAAAATTCTTCAGAGTACTGAAAATATTTCCCTTTCTGCTAGTTCGACATCTGGTATAAACATTAGTAATTGCTCTCATTTTACAATTATTATAAAAATAATTCTTCACATTTTGTTTTGTGAAAAAAGTAATTGATTTATTATTCCTTTTCAAAATAAATAATTTTCTTGTTAACAACAAATTACGCATTTTCGAGAATTATACCATTAGATAAGGTTATGTTGTAGTAAACAAACATCTACCGCCGCATTTACCAACAAATGAGTCGGCCCCTGCCTAATCGGTACAATATTCGAACGCGGAAAGCCTTTATACACAAATGTTACAATACTGAACGGTGAAGTGAACATTAGGTACAGTAAAATCAGAATGTAAAATTTTTGTTTAAAATTACTAAACAGCTTGTTTTCAGTAAACGGTAATAAATAGAAAATTAATTAATTTAAGGTCAACGGAAAAATTAATATGTACTCGGAAAAAGTGCTTTTTAATAACCTCGCCTGTTTGCTTGCCTCGGCTGACGCCTCGGCCAGCAAATTCAGTCTCGTACATAAAAGCGCACTTTTTTGTCCTTGTTACATAAATAACTATTCTGACTTAATGTTAAATTATGTGATATAAAACAAACCGTCCATTCACCCAGTGGTGGGTAATGAACCTAAAATGAAGGTGGTATTTGTTGAAAAAGGTAACTAGTACAACGATTATAATTTCTTATTTTACAAATTAATTTTCCAATTTGGTTGATAAAGTTGATGGCCAGTTGCCTACATACTCCTGAGGTCTCAACGGCTATTGGGACGAAGATGAAGTCTTTGCATAATTCTATATAAACTTTAAACTTTTCATTCTCAGCCAACTCGGCCGCAGCACCACAGGTTTCCTTCGTCTTATTTATGTAGCTTGGGGCAAAAGTATCTCTGCAAGTCACATCTCATATCAATTGTCTGCCATTGGCAAAGGGAATTGTAGTGATTCCATCAGGTCTTTTGTTATCTGTCCGTGATAGACCGCTGGGTTCTTTCCGTGCCGGTATTCCAGCGCATACTAGGAATCTTTTAACAATGTCGTTTATAATTCAATATACAACAATTTATTAAACGTAAAAATTTTGAATGAAGAAAATGGAAAAAGTTTAGATATCGCCTCCGATTTACCGATGGCATCTCTGGAATGGGAACATTGGTACAAAATATTTCTGAACTTCACTATTAATAGAAACAATTCTGAATAACTGAAACAGCATCTTAATTATGTATCTTCAAGAGTATATCAACACATAAGCTTTGCTAATACTTTCAATGATGATACTTCAATTCTGCGGAGTTTGTATGTAAAACATGTCAATGAAGTTCACAATCGTCACAAGCTCGCAGTTTGCTTCCAACAACCCGGAGAATCCGTAGATCAATATTTACAAACTTTAAACCTGTTAGTCAGAGTTTGTAACTTTAAAGCCGTCACTGCTGAACAACACCAGGACGAATTTGTAAGAGATGTTTTCATCCGTGGCTTGTCTGACTTTCACATCAGACAACGTCTCCTCGAAAATCCTGTTACTCTAACTGATGCTCACTATAAAGCAAGGTCGCTGGAGTTAGTTCAGAAACAGGCTCTGTCCTACGTTCATTCGCCAATGGTAAATCCTATTTGTACTTCGCATGTTTCGTCTCTTCTCAAACAAATACACATCAATGATAATTCTTTAGGAAAACCTACCCTAGCAGCCAGTTCCAGTAAGTAGCAATTTTAACACGAAGAAATCTTTTACCTGCGGTAAAACCGTTTCGTCAAGCCTTAAGAAAACTATTATTTCTATAGAAGTCAAGGGGATATAATTACGCGCTTTAATAGATACTAGTAGTTTATGCAGTTTCATCAGCGATCACTCAACAAAAAGGATTAAGTTAACAATTATCCCTTCGTTAGAAGAAATCATTATGACATCGACGTCGCATCGTTCTTGCACATCCGGCTAGTGTCTGGCTGATCTTTGCATATTAGGACATACGTACACAAACGTACGACTTTGCGTTCTCCCGAATCTTTGCGCTGATGCAATAATTGGACATGATATTATGAAACAACACTTCAGTGTTCAAGTAGAGTTTGGCGGAAAAAATCACTCTTGGATATCTGTAGTTTAGCAGTAGCAAACGTTGAACCAGTAGCACTTTTCGAAAATTTGTCATCTGAGTGTAGACCGATTGCTGTAAAAATTCGAAGACAAACTTCTAGTGACGCTGCTTGCATTCAAACTGAAATAGAACGACTCCTCAAAGACAATGTGATTGAAGCAAGTGAATCACCCTGGAGAGCTCAAGTCTTGGTAATTTTGTCAGATCATTACAAGAAGAGAATGGTAGACGGTTACTCTCAAACTATTAATAAGTTTACTCAGTTAGACGCCTACCCTCAGCCTACAATCGAAAGTATAGTAAACAGTGTTGCAAAATATGATGTGTTTAGTACGATTGATTTAAAAAGTGCTTACTATCAGCTTTCAATAAAAGAAGAAGACGAATCGTATACTGCTTTTGAAGCTTGTGAACAATTATTCCAGTACAAGACAATACCCTTTGGTGTCACTAATAAGGTTGCTGCTTTTTGCATAATGACTTCGCAATAATAAATTAAGGAATCTGATTGTATTTCTGTATTCTGCACCTTAATATTAGTCTATTCACCAATTTTCATTCAAATCAAAGACAAAAAATTTTTTCCCGATTTTATACCCAAGACTATAATCTTTGTTCTTTTGACGAAAAATGACAAAAAATTTAGTGTAGCTTTTTAACCATAATTATATGTAAAACAATGCGTAGAACACTGTAAAACAAACCGTTTCTTCAGGTTTCTCAAAATAACTGCACTAACTACATTTTTCTCAGTAGCTTTTTTCCTCTAGAAGTTTAAATGTGCGTTATGACTTCACAGTAATAATTTAAGGAGTTTGATTGTATTTCTGTATTCTGCACTTTAATATTAATCTATTCACGAATTTTTATTCAAATCAAAAGCAAAAAAATTTTTCCTGATTTTATACCCAAGACTATAGTCTTTGGTCTTTTGACGAAAAATGACAAAAAATTTGGTGTAGCTTTTTACCATAATTATATGTAAAACAATGCGTAGAACACTGTAAAACAAACCGTTTCTTCAGGTTTCTCAAAATAACTGCACTAACTACATTTTTCTCAGTAGCTTTTTTTCTCTAGAAGTTTAAATGTGCGTTATGACTTCACAGTAATAATTTAAGGAGTTTGATTGTATTTCTGTATTCTGCACTTTAATATTAATCTATTCACAAATTTTTATTCAAATCAAAAGCAAAAAATTTTTCCTGATTTTTCCTTTGGTTCTTTTGACGAAAAATGACAAAAATTTGGTGTAGCTTTTTACCATAATTATATGTAAAACAATGCGTAGAACACTGTAAAACAAACCGTTTCTTCAGGTTTCTCAAAATAACTGCACTAACTACATTTTCTCAGTAGCTTTTTTTCTCTAGAAGTTTAAATGTGCGTTATGACTTCACAATAATAATTTAAGGAGTTTGATTGTATTTCTGTATTCTGCACTTTAATATTAATCTATTCACCAATTTTTATTCAAATCAAAAGCAAAAAATTTTTTTCCTGATTTTATACCCAAGACTATAGTCTTTGGTCTTTTGACGAAAAATGACAAAAATTTGGTGTAGCTTTTTACCATAATTATATGTAAAACAATGCGTAGAACACTGTAGAACAAACCGTTTCTTCAGGTTTCTCAAAATAACTGCACTAACTACATTTTTCTCAGTAGCTTTTTTTCTCTAGAAGTTTAAATGTGCGTTATGACTTCACAGTAATAATTTAAGGAGTTTGATTGTATTTCTGTATTCTGCACTTTAATATTAATCTATTCTCGAATTTTTATTCAAATCAAAAGCAAAAAAATTTTTTCCCGATTTTATACCCAGGACTATAGTCTTTGGTCTTTTGTGGAAAAATGACAAAAAAAATGTGTGATGCTTTTTTAACAGAATCTTTGCGGTTTTGCTTAAGACTATGTAGCCTTAAGGGGTAATACACTTTGAAAATTTAAAACAAATCATTTTTGTCTTTATTTAATATTTTGAAAGTGTTATCGTTTTTTACATATTTTACCCTAAGCCATAAAAAATTCCTAAAGATACTGAAGTTATAGCCGTTTAAACGAAATAGTCGCAGCTGCTAAATCAACAGCGCATCGATGCTACTGGTACTGACCGTCAAGTGCAGGAAAGCACACGAGATCGCGTAGCAAACTTCAGAGATTGTTCGGAGAGAACATTTTAGCAGATACACAAGCCTGCAATATTGTGTCGGGACACCAGAATAATGGTGAGATAAAATAACAGAAAATAGTGACATTGTAGGTTCGCGATTCCGAACTTAATTTTCTTCCTTCTGTCTTCGCTTTCGGCTTACAGCTGTCGTAAGAGTTTTTTTATATTTCGGTTAATCATTTGCTAATAACAATCGAAAAACCATTGCTTTATTCGGCAAGAAATGAACTTTTTTTTTCAACACTACACATTTTAACAACTTATAACTCGAGAACGGAATAAGATATCGACAGGCAGTTTTCACTAAAATTCATAAATAAATATACTTCAAGTTTCTGTTGAGATTGTTTATGTGTGCGACGTTATTAGATTTGTTTAGGCATCAACCAAACGTAAATCTAATAATGTCAGATGCAGCAACGTTTCACTTAAATGGCCGCGTGATCAATCTAACTGTAGGGTGACTAAAATCCTAGAACATACGAGTTTGAAAGAGATGCCCCCAAGGTAAATGTATGGTGTGGTGTCTCCAAAACAAAAATGTATGGACCATTCTTTTTCTAAAAAGAAACAGTAAATGGAAACAATTATACGGATATGCTAAGAACTCTTTTTCTATCCTCAACTACAACACCGTATTACGCTTTAATGGCCGAGGAATTCGTTGAATATAACTTTTGTAGACAAGTATATTTATGAAGTTATGCCTGTCGATATCTTTTTCCGTTCTCGAATTATAAGTTGATAAAATGTGTCAATTTATAGATGGACACCTTATATGCATGTAACTTATGGCCATCTTGATGGCCTAGTACAGGGTGATTAAAAGAAACGCGAAATTTTGAAAGTTGTGTTGGTAGCCGTGGGCGATTGGTACCATTGAATAAGGTATGCCAGCCTGTCAACAAAACCTTGCCATTTAGTTATCATGGATGCTTGGAGTGGGGCGCATCGTGCGTTTGCGATCAAAGCTTTTTACAAGAACAATGACAGTATGGAGGAGGCACGTAGAAAATTCCGCCGTCATTTTAATTTAGAACGCCACGATCGTGTTCCATCAGCACATGCAATTAAAACATGGATACATAATTTCGAGGAATCTGGTTCAGCAATGGGAAAGAAACCTCCAGGTCGTGCGCGAACCATTCGTACACCAGTCAATATCCAAGCTGTTCGAGATGCGGTCATAAGAAGTCCACATCGGTCAATTCGTCGTCACGCTTCATCTTTACAGTTGAATTGAAAGCCAAGATTCGAGAAGCGATTTCAAAAATTCCAGTTGTAATGTTACGTCAAACCATGGACAATGTGACGAAGAGACTACAGGAATGTTTGCGTAGAAAAGGAAAACACCTGCAAGACGTCATCTTCAAAAAATAAATGTTACGGTATTTATTTTTTCTAAAATGGCATTATTTTTACTATTAAATGATATGAAAAACTTTATTTAAAGATTTGTTTTTCTTGAACTTATTTAACTTTCAAAATTTCCCGTTTCTTTGAATCACCCTGTATTTCGTAAAAAAATCGTAAACTGATCTTTATTTTCGCCCGTCAGAGTGTATTACCCTCTTAAGGTATCATTCTTAGCAATTTAAACTTAAAATGACTAATGTACTGACAAATACCAATGCAAATACTTAATTTCAATGTCCATCTATTCGTAGAACTGTAAAAGAGGTAATAACAACTGTAAATAGTTTGATTTCTCATTGACAGATTACAGTACGGTGAGCAGTAAACTATAATTAGCTGCCTAAACCTTACTTCCAGATGTCGCTTCGGTTAATAGTGATACATTTTCCATCAGTTGGCAATTCTTTTTTTATTTAACCTACATTAAATTTTTGGCCGCTATTTTCCTGAAATTTAATTAGCAATGAGCGAGTTTAATAGTTCTAATGAAATTAATTCGGACGAAAGCGATAGCGATGAAATAGTTGTGCCTATGAGTCACGCAGTGCACCAAATGGAAGAAGTTTGGTTGAATGAAAAGTTTGCACCAGAGATTTTACCTCACAAGAATGAGCTTGTTGTGTGCCTATTGGGACAAATAAACTATGTAGAAGAAAATTTGTCCGATTTGAGTAACGATGATCTACGCCGTAGCATACATCAAATGGAGTTGGATAGGTTGCGATATTTAGTTACAAGTTATTTACGTACTCGACTCGAGAAAATTGAAACATTTGTATTTTTTATATTGAAAGAAGAACGTGAAAGAAGTGCTAAGAACGAAGTTGGTTATCTTAGCAAGAGCGAATTGGAATTTGCCAATGCTTACAAGGAAAGTATGTCGGATGTTTTATTTGCTACTTGTTTTTATAATATATAGATAGGTTTGGACCAACATTTTATGGATACATTGAAGTTTCTGCCAGCTGAAATTCTCAACAACAAAATTTGGGAAAAAGAAATGATTACACCAAATTTAGATGCTTTTGTGTTTGTAAAAGCAAAATCGGCGATAGATGGTGTGATGATTGAAGGAGATGAAGAAGTAGATTTAAAAATAGGATCGCAAGCGATAATTTCATATAGTAATGTAAATAATTTAATCGCAAATGATAGAATTCAATTAATTTAAATGATTAATGTATCATCGCAAAATAAATAAAAACTTTATCCAGATTGTTATGCATGATTCAACCAAATTTACTATAAGTAAATTAAAATTGGGAGAGAATATGAAAATTAAATCAAATAGGAGAATCGTAGTAATACTTTGGTTTATTCTAGGCTAAATCAACATAAATAAAGGCTGAATATATCAAAAAACTATAAAACCGTAAGATTGAAATAAGTACTACACTTTTAAGTAACTAAAAATTGTATAAAAATATACGTAATTCTAATTACAGCCCATAATTTAATCTTCTGTAAGGTCTACCTTTGTTTCTTGACTCATTACTTTACTTCTATAACACTCTTCAGCTATTTTTCAGTAACTTGCTTTCCATACCAGAACCTGTCTCTTTTAACATTTTAGAAAAATAACCATCAGGTACTTGCAGTAATTCGTAAGGATGGCCAAATTCGACAGCCCGCCCAGCATCCATAACCAAAACTTTGTCCGAATCCATAACTGTATTTAATCTATGAGCTATAGTTAAAACTGTACAATCTTCAAAGTTTTGTCTTATTGTGTTTTGAATTAACGCATCCGTTCTTAAAAATATCAAATTAAAAGTTGAATGAACTGTCACAAATATTACTTACTGATGATCTACATTCGCTGTAGCTTCATCCATCACTAAGATTTGGTTGTTCCTAATTATTGCACGAGCTAGACATAATAATTGCCTTTGTCCGGTGCTGAAGTTTGATCCTCCCTGTTTGACCTCTTGGTTTAAGTCCTCAATCGAGTACTTTAATTCCACCTAAAAATTAAATTTGTTTGAAAAGATTTAAGACGCATAAACAAGAACATTATTGATAGAAAGTATTGAGATTTCTCATAAGGACTTAAAAATATAAAATATGGTGCCGCAAAATCAACCTTTTTTTGACAAAACAACGTTTTTCTAATATTTTTACAATTAAAACACACGTTACAATTGATTTGTAACACACCCCCCCCTGAAGTCCCGATAGTACAAGAGGGACTCAATTTTCAAAACGTACTGGCGAGATCACTCTTCTCCCATAACGAGTAGACTTCGCCCCATCATTACCGTTTTTCCGACTTATTGCTTCAATTTCCAAAGCATACAGTCTTTGTAATGGTCTAATATTTTTACTTCTCAATCTTGCTAAGCGAATTTGTTTGTCTTTACAGGAATCAATTATCCTATTAAGACGATGTCACCCACCTTCAACGTTCCCTTATCTTGATATTTTTCGTTAAATAAACGTAACTGCCCTAAGTATTCGTTCCTAAAACATTTCCAAAATTTTCTTTCAACTGCAATCTGTACTGGATAGTGTCTTTTGATGCAACAAGATTCTACAGCATCAATATCACTTACATCAACATTTAGCATAGAAACTACGTTAAGGGTCTTGAATTAATTGTTGCTTTAGAATCATACTAAAATTTTAGTAACATTTCTATTACGATTCGAATTAATGGCTTCCACCAACCTCCCGCACCAGTAGGAAGCAATAAATGTCCATCTTATTTTATGTGCAGTAGCAAAATCTGATACTCATATCTGAAGGTCTTCCTCTTCTAGTAATAAATCTTCTTAAAAGCAATTAAACAAATCATCCGTTGACAATAAAGACAGCTAATTCCAAATATACTGTTCGCTTATTCTTCTTAATAAACCCAAATCTATACTCAAAAATAGCAGCACTTCTGAACCTTAGCTTGGTAAAGGTATGGGTGGGAGTCCCAAAATGTTTAACTTGGAAATCTTGTACAAATGGTACACCTTGCAAATTACAGATTTTAATTGTTCTACTCTTGATGATCCAAAACGCCCGTGGAGTTTTGAAAGGAAAATTTGTACACCTGCTTTAACATGCGTTCTCTCCAAACGGGTCTTCACTACAACGTTTCAATATCTTCTTATCAGATATTTGCTTAAGGTTAATACAATTGTCTTCATCCAAAAAAAGGAGTTTGCCGTCTTCTAGACCATCAAAACTTTCATCTTGAATCCATTTTATGACACATTTTTTGCAACCATACTTCCTCCAAGTCAAAAAACAGTCTTCCTTTTACCTTACGCCGACAGCTGTTAATAAATCTTCTTGTCCATGCAATCAATCATATAATTTCATCAACCATAATGGACCTTGCCACCGTCTAACTTCCACAAACTTTTGGAAAACAACCACGAGATGGAAGATCAGGAAAGATTCTGTCACTCGGAACATACAACCATTTATCTTTCACTGAATTTTCTAATCTTTCGGACTCTTATAAACGGCCGATAATTCCATCCATATTTTCTATTGAAGAGCCTAACTCCTACAAATAGCTGCTAACATTTAACCGAAAATACTCATCTTTTTCATCGTTGCTACTTAGATTTTGCTCGCATCAATCTTATGCTTATTACCATGAGTATCTTCTGATCGTAGAAAAATAACACAGACATACGCGACTTTAAGAGTATCACTAAACACATGTAAGCCCTTTACAGCCGCTGGTGATGTAAAACCATCGTGAATTCGTACATATCTAAAAAAGTAAGGCCCATTAAAATTTGAAACTAACCGAAGGGGTAAGTCGTTATCAACACCTTCCCCGCAGATACCGCCCAATCCCGTTAAATTTATTGACTAGGCGACCTGCCCAATGAACATTTTGCCAAACAATCGCCTTGCCCAATGGACGTCTTGTCCAATATGGAATCCAACCAACACCCTTCACTCCTGGATCACATGAAAACCTCAACTTAAATTGATTAAAATATTCTTATTAAAGAAATAAATTGTGATAACTGTAACCTGCCAACCAACACCGTTCACATGAAAACACTGTTTGAATGAAATAAGATTTTATTTTATTTTGCCAAGCTACACATTTGTTGGGCAAGGATTGTTCGGCAAAACGTCTATTTGAGCAAGGTGATGGTTTGGTAAATTGTAATCCGTCGGGCAAAACTTTTATTGGGCAACAGGCCGAAACGGAATTTATTTGTTCTTTAAAATAACCAACAACTCAAGCTAGCTAAAATCTCAATCACTACACAATAGTTATGAACATTTTAGTCACCTCATTGCCCTTAGGTGTTTCTGTACTGTTTAGTGAGGTTATTAGATTTGTTTAGGCATCAACCAAACGTAAATCTAATAATGTCAGATGCAGCAACGTTTCACTTAAATGGCCGCGTGAACAAACTAACTGTAGGTGACTAAAATCCTAGAACATACGAGCTTGAAAGAGATGCCCCAAGGTAAATGTATGGTGGTGTCTCCAAAACAAAATGTATGGACCATTCTTTTTCGAAAAAGAAACAGCAAATGGAAACAATTATACTTGGACATGCTAAGAACTCTTTTTTTTTCTATCCTCAACCATAACACCGTATTACGCTTTTAAATTAATTTCTCGCTGCGACTATTTAGACTTTGGGTTACCCCAGGAGCTGAATGTTCTTTTTTAAATAGTCCTAGTTTGGGGACTGTGGTCGAAAAGTATCAATGAAATGGTATATACAAGATGTACGCTAGTTTTTGACTATGACTCTCATGAGAGCCATGCGCACCCGGTCCAGAATTTCTAGCTCAGTGCTTGACCGACTCTTATCGGAGCCGGATAAAATTCCAAAGAAGTTTTGATGTTTGATGTAAAACATGATACAAACACATTTGAAAACATAAATTTATCTACATTGTATATCATAAAAACTAAAAAGGGTAACTGTTATCAACGAAAAAAATCATCAAAAAAACATCCTAAACATCCTCACCACTACTTGCCTAATTTCCATTTTACTTGTGAGCATTTGCAAAACATTCACCAACACAAAATCCAGGTTGACGGCATTGTCTGCAGTGGTATATTGTCTGCTTTTTCTAACTTTATTTTTGGAGCATTCTCGCAACGCTTCCTTTTGTTCTTCCATCACTCCTTGTTTCATCAATTTTCGTAAGCACATGTTGCAGCGCATTCCTTCGTACAGGCATCGATATGCCTCACTTCTCAATGTGAAGAAGACTGCTCAAAAGCGATATTCGAAAATTGTACATTGATAGTTTACTTCCAGAATACTTTTATGCAGCAAATAAGCATTGAGGAGCATGAGCTGAAAAATGTATACCCAATTTTTTATACCACTTGATGGACTTTCTTTCACACGGTAGTATGAATTGAGTTGATCTTATGATCAACACCACCCATGTGCTGATTGTAATAAAAATGGGTTCAGGCTTTTCCTTATGACGATTTCTCTATCAATATATTGATCATTTTACTTTTGTACTGTTGCTTATGTACAAAACATCACGTTTGTCTCTCCACTTTACCGATCATTATATTATTGGAATATCTAGCGACTGCTTCTCCTTTTAATTCTTTTTTGGCAATAACTTGAGGATTATGTTTTCGTTTGGAACTAAGTGTTCCTGCGCAGTAAGTTCCCGTTTGGTTAGATGATTCGTGAGTTCATAAAATTGTAAAGTTGTCCATGTAAATGGCATGTCCTGAGTCCAAATAATCTTTGATCAATTCTAAAACTACCTTCTTAGTGTGGCTCTTTCCGCCAGTATCATCCAGGGCCCCAGTGCATACACCATTGATTTCAGAACAATGCCGTTTGGTTCGGTGAGCATGTATAGTTTTATCCCATAATTTATGGCGTTTATTTTTTATATATTGGCGAAAAGCAATCGTCCCTGCCATAGTACCTTACAGATTCATCGAGAGAAAGTTGTTTGTTTGGATAATAGATCGATGCAATCTTATTGTTGAAAAAATTTATCACGGGTCTTATTTTTTGTATAATCGGTCATTGGGACGTTTTCACCTTCGGTATCAGGATTTTTAGCAAAAATGAAGACAACGCAATATCAAAAGGAATCGATCACGGCTCATATGTGCTGGAAAAACACTTTAGATTGAATAACGGATGACCTTCCAATAATCCTGAAGCCTATTCAATTTGATTTGTCCCTGTATGTAGCAATAACGCTACAAAAGTCAACATTTCGTCTACGGTGACACACTTCCATCGCGTGATTCGCGACTTTTCCGTAATCCTTCCAAAAAAACCTTCAGCATAATGATTCGTCGGCCAACTAAAAGATTGAGAAGTAATGTCGTCAAAAAATCATCCGAAAATAATCAATGGGTTAAGAAGTATTAGGAATCGGCACTAAAAGTTCATTGTTCTTGAAGAAGGAAAAATCTTTCATATTCGTAGAGACATCAGTCCAGTTTGGAAATACCGTCATCAAAATCTGCAACCGCTGGTCTATCGGCATCTGCAACCTCCGGCTGTGAAGTTAAGCTTCAGGAACTAAACGTAAAAAGAGATATTTGGCCATGACAACAAAAAATCTTTAAATTTTACATTTATTGTGGCTAATATTTATTTATTTTTTATTTACCTTCGTTGTCTTCGTCATCATCGTCTGTAGGATTCTCTTCCGAATCAGACACACCTTGTTCGAGAAGACCATCTGATTCAGTATCACTCAAAATACCCAATTTAGAAAACATCGCCGTCTCGTCGGAGTATTAACGCAGCCAAAAGTTCGTCATCAGTCGTTTTTCATTTCTAAATACAAGTTTTGGTTTTTTAGCTTTTGACGGACCTGCCCCATCGTCCGCCATTTCAGGAGTTAGATACAAGCAAACGTAAACGGCAAAAATTCTCTATGTCTGAAACGTTCCTTTACACGCTCACATACGTACATCAACGTCAGTACAACGGGCTTTAAACTGCCGTTTAATAAAGTGTTGCTTGGCTCCTATGAGAGTCGTGCGCACTCGGGTAACGACTGAGATGGCTCATGAGAGTTATGCGCAGCGAACGTGTTAATGGCCGAGGAATTCGTTGAATATAACTTTTGTAGACAAGTATATTTATGAAGTTATGCCTGTCGATATCTTTTTCCTGTTCTCGAATTATGTTGATAAAATGTGTCAATTTATAGATGGACACCATATGCATGTAACTTGGTGGTGAACTTGATGGCTCAGTACAGGGTGATTCAAAGAACGGAAATTTTGAAAGTTGTGTTGTAGCTGCGGGCGATTGGTACCACTGGAATAAGGTATGCCAGCCTGTCAACAAAACCTTGCCATTTAGTTATCGGCGGATGCTTGGAGTGGTGCGCATTGTGCGTTTGCGATCGTGCTTTTTACAAGAACAATGACAGTATGGAGGGGCACGTAGAAAATTCCGCCGTCATTTTAATTTAGGACGCCACGATCGTGTTCCATCAGCACATGCAATTAAAAATGGATACATAATTTCGAGGAATCTGGTTCAGCAATGGGAAAGAAACCCCTCCAGGTCGTACGAACCATTCTGGGTACACCAGTCAATATCCAAGCTTTTCGTTCGAGATGCGGTCATAAGAAGTCGCACATCGGTCAATTCCGTCGTCACGCTTCACTTTTTGCAGTTGAATTGAAAGCCAAGATTCGAGAAGGGATTTCAGAAATTCCAGTTGTAATATTACGTCAAACCATGGACAATGTGACGAAGAGACTACAGGAATGTTTATGGGTAGAAAAGGAAAAACACCTGCAAGATAGTCATCTTCTAAAAATAAATGTTACGGTATTTATTTTTTCTAAAATGGCATTATTTTTACTATTAAAATGATATGAAAACTTTATTTAAAGATTTGTTTTTCTTTGAACTTATTTCAACTTTCAAAATTTCCTGCATCTTTGAATCACCCCGGATTTCGTAAAAAAATCGTAAACTGATCTTTATTTTCGCCCGTCAGAGTGTATTACCTCTTAAGTTATCATTCTTAGTAATTTAAACTTAAAATGACTAATTTACTGACAAATACCAATGCAAATACTTAATTTCAATGTCCATCTATTCGTAGAACTGTAAAAGAGGTAATAACAACTGTAAATAGCTTTGATTTCTCATTGACAGTTTACAGTACGGTGAGCAGTAAACTATAATTAGCTGCCTAAACTTTAACTCTAGATGTCGCTTCGGTTAATAGTGATACATTTTCCATCAATTGGCAATTCTTTTTTATTTAACCTTACATTAAATCTTGTTTGCCAGTTATTTTCCTGAAATTCTAATTAGCAATGAGCGAGCTTAATAGTTCAATGAAATTCAATTCGGACGAAAGCGATAGCGATGAAATAGCTCTGACTAAGAGTCACGCAGTGCAAAACTAAAATGGAAGAAGTTTGGTTGAATGAAAAGTTTGCACTAGAGATTTTACCTCACAAAAATGAGCTTTGTTGTGTGCCTATTGGGACAAATAAACTATGTAGAAGAAAATTTTGTCCGATTTGAGTGAACGATGATCTACGCTGCAGCATACATCAAATGGAGCTGGATAGGTTGCGATATTTAGTTACAAGTTATTTAATGCATCTGACTGAGAAAATTGAAACATTTGCATTTTTTATATTGAAAGAAGAAAGTGAAAGAAGTGCTAAGAACGAAGTTGGTTATCTTAGCAAGAGCGAATTGGAATTTGCCAATGCTTATAAGGAAAGTATGTCGGATGTTTTATTTGCTACTTGTTTTTATAATATATAGATAGGTTTGGACCAACATTTTATGGATACATTGAAGTTTCTGCCAGCTGAAATTCTCAACAACAAAATTTGGGAAAGAAATGATTACACTAAATTTAGATGCTTTTGTGTTTGTAAAAGCAAAATCATGATAGATGGTGTGATGATTGAAGGAGATGGAAGAAGTAGATTTAAAATAGGATCGCAAGCGATAATTTCATATAGTAATGTAAATAATTTAATCGCAAATGATAGAATTTAATTAATTTAAAATGATTAATGTATCATCGCAAAATAAATAAAAACTTTATCCAGATTGTTATGCATGATTCAACCAAATTTACTATAAGTAAATTAAAATTGGGAGAGAATATGAAAAATTAAATCAAACAGGAGAATCGTAGTAATACTTGGTTTATTCTAGGCTAAATCAACATAAATAAAGGCTGAATATATCAAAAACTATAAAACCGTAAGATTGAAATAAGTACTACACTTTTTAAGTAACTAAAAATTGTATAAAAATATACGTAATTCTAATTACAGCCCATAATTTAATCTTCTGTAAGGTCTACCTTTTGTTTCTTGACTCCATTACTTTACTTCTATAACACTCTTCAGCTATTTTTCGTAATCTTGCTTTCCATACCAGAACCTGTCTCTTTTAACATTTTAGAAAATAACCATCAGGTACTTGCAGTAATTCGTAAGGATGGCCAAATTCGACAGCCCGTCCAGCATCCATAACCAAAACTTTGTCCGAATCCATAACTGTATTTAATCTATGAGCTATAGTTAAAACTGTACAATCTTCAAAGTTTTGTCTTATTGTGTTTTGAATTAACGCATCCGTTCTTAAAAATATCAAATTAAAAGTTGAATGAACTGTCACAAATATTACTTACTGATGATCTACATTCGCTGTAGCTTCATCCATCACTAAGATTTGGTTGTTCCTAATTATTGCACGAGCTAGACATAATAATTGCCTTTGTCCGGTGCTGAAGTTTGATCCTCCTGTTTGACCTCTTGGTTTAAGTCCTCAATCAGTACTTTAATTCCACCTAAAAATTAAATTTGTTTGAAAAAGATTTAAGACGCATAAACAAGAACATTATTGATAGAAAGTATTGAGATTTCTCATAAGGACTTAAAAATATAAAATATGGTGCCGCAAAATCAACCTTTTTTTGACAAAACAACGTTTTTCTAATATTTTTACAATTAAAACACACGTTACAATTGATTTGTAACACACCCCCCTGAAGTCCCGATAGTACAAGAGGGACTCAATTTTCAAAACGTACTGGAGATCACTCTTCTCCCATAACGAGTAGACTTCGCCCCATCATTACCGTTTTTCCGACTTATTGCTTCAATTTCCAAAGCATACAGTCTTTGTAATGGTCTAATATTTTTACTTCTCAATCTTGCTAAGCGAATTTGTTTGTCTTTACAGGAATCAATTATCCTATTAAGACGATGTCACCCACCTTCAACGTTCCTTATCTTGATATTTTTCGTTAAATAAACGTAACTGCCCTAAGTATTCGTTCCTAAAACATTTCCGTAAATTTTCTTTCAACTGCAATCTGTACTGATAGTGTCTTTTGATGCAACAAGATTCTACAGCATCAATATCACTTACATCAACATTTAGCAGAAACTACGTTAAGGGTCTTGAATTAATTGTTGCTTTAGAATCATACTAAAATTTTAGTAACATTTCTATTACGATTCGAATTAATGGCTTCCACCAACCTCCCCACCAGTAGGAAGAATAAATGTCCATCTTATTTTATGTGCAGTAGCAAATCTGATACTCATATCTGAAGGTCTTCCTCTTCTAGTAATAAATCTTCTTAAAAGCAATTAAACAAATCATCCGTTGACAATAAAGACACTAATTCCAAATGTACTGTTCGTTTATTCTTTCTTAATAAACCTGCTAAATCTATACTCAAAAATAGCAGCACTTCGAACCTTAGCTTCTGGTAAAGGTATGGGTGGAGTCTCAAAATGTTTAACTTGAAATCTTGTACAAATGGTACACCTTGAAATTACAGATTTTACTGTTCTTCTACCTTTGATGATCCAAAAACGCCCGCGGAGTTTTGAAAGGAAAATTTGTACACCTGCTTTAACATGTTCTCTCCAAACGGGTCTTCACTACAACGTGCTTCAATATCTTCTTTATCAGATATATTTGTTTTAAGGTTAATACAATTGTCTTCATCCAAAAAAGGAGTTTGCCGTCTTCTAGACCATCAAAACTTTCATCTTGAATCCATTTTATGACACATTTTTTTGCAACCATAATTTCCTCCAAGTCAAAAACAGTCTTCCTTTTACCTTTACGCCGACAGCTGTTAATAAATCTTCTTGTCCATGCAATCAATCATATAATTTCATCAACCATAATGGACCTTGCCACCGTCTAACTTCCACAAACTTCTTTGGAAAACAACCACGAGATGGAAGATCAGAAAGATTCTGTCACTCGGAACATACAACCATTTATCTTTCTCACTGAATTTTCTAATCTTTCGGACTCTTATAAACGGCCGATAATTCCATCCATATTTTCTATTGAAGAGTCTAACTCCTACAACAGCTGCTAACATTTCTAACCGAAAAATACTCATCTTTTTCAATGTTGCTACTCTAGATTTTGCTCGCATCAATCTTATGCTTACGTTACCATGAGTATCTTCTGATCGTAGAAAAATAACACAGACATACGCGACTTTAAGAGTATCACTAAACACATGTAAGCCCTTTACAGCCGCTGGTGATGTAAAAAACCATCGTGGAATTCGTACATATCTTAAAAAAAAGTAAGCGGGCCCATTAAAATTTGAAACTAACCGAAGGGTAAGTCGTTATCAACACCTTCCCCGCAGATACCGCTCCAATCCCGTTAAATTTATTGGATCTAGGCGACCTGCCCAATGAACATTTTGCCAAACAATCGCCTTGCCCAATGGACGTCTTGTCCAATATGGAATCCAACCAACACCCTTCACTCCCGATCACATGAAACCAACTTAAATTGATTAAAATATTCTTATTAAAGAAATAAATTGTGATAACTGTAACCTGCCAACCAACACCGTTCACATGAAAACATCGTTTGAATGAAATAAGATTTTATTTTATTTTGCCAAGCTACACATTTGTTGGGCAAAGTGATTGTTCGGCAAAACGTCTATTTGAGCAAGGTGATGGTTTGGTAAATTGTATCCGTCGGGCAAAACTTTTATTGGGCAACAGGCCGGTAACGAAATTTATTTGTTCTTTTTAAAATAACCAACAACTCAAGCTTAGCTAAAATCTCAATCACTTTTCACACAATAGTTATGAACATTTTAGTCACCTCATTGCTCTTTAGGTGTTTCTGAATACCGTTTAGTGAGGTTATTAGATTTGTTTAGGCATCAACCAAACGTAAATCTAATAATGTCAGATGCAGCAACGTTTCACTTAAATGGCCGCGTGAACAAACTAACTGTAGGGTGACTAAAATCCTAGAACATACGAGTTTGAAAGAGATGCCCCCAAGGTAAATGTATGGTGTGGTGTCTCCAAAACAAAAATGTATGGACCATTCTTTTTCGAAAAAGAAACAGTAAATGGAAACAATTATACGGATATGCTAAGAACTCTTTTTCTATCCTCAACTACAACACCGTATTACGCTTTAACACTTTCGCTGCGACTATTTAGACTTTGGGTTACCCCAGGAGCTGAATGTTTTTTTTTAAATAGTCCTAGTTTGGGGATCAGAAGTCGAAAAGTATCAATGAAATGGTATATACAAGATGTACGCTAGTTTTGGACTATGACTCTCATGAGAGCCATGCGCACCCGGTCCAGAATTTCTAGCTCAGTGCTGACCGACTCTTATCGGAGCCGGATAAAATTCCAAAGAAGTTTTGATGTTTGGATGTAAAACATGATACAAACACATTTGAAAAACATAAATTTATCTACATATATATCATAAAACTAAAAAGGGTAACTGTTATCAACTAAAAAAAATCATCAAAAAAAAAACATCCTAAACATCCTCACCACTACTTGCCTAATTTCCATTTTACTTGTGAGCATTTGCAAAACATTCACCAACACAAAATCCAGGTTGTCCTGGGCATTGTTCGCAGTGGTATATTGTCTGCTTTTTCTAACTTTATTTTTGGAGCATTCTCCGCAACGCTTCCTTTTTGTTCTTCCATCACTCCTTGTTTCATCAATTTTCGTAAGCACATGTTGCAGCGCATTCCTTCGTACAGGCATCGGCGTTCTCACTTCCTCAATGTGAAGAAGACTGCTCAAAAGCGATATTCGAAAATTGTACATTGATAGTTTACTTCAGAATACTTTTATGCAGCAAATAAGCATTGAGGAGCATGAGCTGGAAAAAATGTATACCCAATTTTTTATACCACTTGATGGACTTTCTTTCACACGGGTAGTATGAATTGAGTTGATCTTGGCGATCAACACCACCCATGTGCTGATTGTAATAAAAAATGGGTTCAGGTTTTTCCTTATGACGATTTCTCTTGTCAATATATTGGATCATTTCATTTTTGTACTCGTTGCTTATGTACAAAACATCACGTTTGTCTCTCCACTTACCGATCATTATATTATTGGAATATCTAGCGACTGTTTCTCCTTTTTTTAATTTTTTGCAATAACTTCTTGAGGATTATGTTTTCGTTTGGAACTAAGTGTTCCCGTGCAGTAAGTTCCCCGTTTGGTTAGATGATTCGTGAGTTCATAAAATTGTAAAAGTTGTCCATGTAAATGGCATGTCCTGAGTCAAATAATCTTTGATCAATTCTAAAACTACCTTCTTAGTGTGGCCTTTTCCGCCAGTATCATCCAGGGCCCCAGTATACACCATTGATTTCAGAACAATGCCGTTTGGTTCGGTGAGCATGTATAGTTTTATCCCATACTTATGGCGTTTATTTTTTATATATTGGCGGAAAAGCAATCGTCCCCGCCATAGTACCATAGATTCATCGAGAGAAAGTTGTTTGTTTGGATAATAGATCGATGCAATCTTATTGTTGAAAAAAATTTATCACGGGTCTTATTTTGTATAATCGGTCATTGGGACGTTTTCCACCTTCGGTATCAGGATTTTAGCAAAATGAAGACAACGCAATATCAAAAGGAATCGATCACGGCTCATATGTGCTGAAAACACTTTAGATTGAATAACGGATGACCTTTCCAATAATCCTGAAGCCTATTCAATTTGATTGTCCTGTATGTAGCAATAACGCTACAAAGTCAACATTTCGTCTACGGTGACACACTTCCATCGCGTGATTCGCGACTTTTCCGTAATCCCTTCTCCAAAAAACCTCTTCAGCATAATGATTCGTTTCATTAACTAAAAGATTGAGAAGCACGTCGTCAAAAATCATCCGAAAATAATCAATGGGTTAAGAAGTATTAGGAATCGGCACTAAAAGTTCATTGTTCTTGAAGAAGGGAAAATCTTTCATATTCGTAGAGACATCAGTCCAGTTTGGAATACCGTCATCAAAATCTGCAACCGCTGGCTCATCGGCATCTGCAACCTCCGGCTGTGAAGCTGCTTCAGGAACTAAACGTAAAAGAGATTTGGTACATGACAACAAAAATCTTTAAATTTTACATTTATTGTGGCTAATATTTATTTATTTTTATTTACCTTCGTTGTCTTCGTCATCATCGTGTCTAGATTCTCTTCCGAATCAGACACACCTTGTCTCGGAGAAGACCATCTGATTCAGTATCACTCAAAATACCCAATTTAGGAAAACATCGCCGTCTTCGTCGGAGTATCACACGCAGCCAAAAGTTCGTCATCAGTCAGTTTCTTTTCATTTCTAAATACAAGTTTTGGTTTTTAGCTTTTGACGGACCCGCCCCATCGTCCGCCATTTCACAGGAGTTAGATACGAGCAAATCGCAAACGTCAAAAAATTCTCTATGTACGGAAACGTTCCTTACACGCTCACATACGTACATCAACGTCAGTACAACGCTGGCTTTAAACTAAGCCGTTTAATAAAGTAAGTTGCTTGGCTGCTGAGAGTCGTGCGCACTCGGGTAACGACTGAGATGGCTCTCATGAGAGTTATGCGCAGCGAACGTGTTAATACGAGAACGTTGAATAGAACTTTGTAACAAGTATACATTTATGAAGTTATGCCTGTCGATATCTTTTCCGTTCTCGAATTATAAGTTGATAAAATGTGCCTGACTTATAGATGGACACCTTATATGCATGTAACTACAGAACGACGTCTAGTACAGGGTGTGATTCAAAGAAACGGGAAATTTTGAAAGTTGAAGCAGAAGCGGGCGATTGGTGTACCACTGAATAAGGCATGCAAATGTCAACAAACCCGCCACTGAAGTTATCATGGATGCTGGAGTGGTGCGCATTGTGCGTTTGGTGATCAAAGCTTTTTACAAGAACAATGACAGTATGGAGGGGGCATGAAAATTCCGCCGTCATTTTAATTTAGGACGCCACGATCGTGTTCCATCAGCACATGCAATAAACATGGATACATAATTGAGGAATCTGGTTCAGCAATGGGAAGAACTCCAGGCTGCGCGAACCATTCGTACACCAGTCAATATCCAGCTGCCGGAGATGCGGTCAGCAAGAAGTCCACATCGGTCAATCGTCACGCTTCATCTTTTTGTTAGCTGAACTGAAAGTCAAGATTCGGAGAAGCGATTTCAGAAATTCGCCAAATATTATTGCCAAAACCATGGACAATGGGACGAAGAGATCACAGAATGTTTGCGTAGAAAAGGAAAACACCTAAGATGTCATCTTCAAAAAACAAATGTTACGGTATTTATTTTTTCTAAAATGGCATTATTTTTACTATTAAATGTGATATGAAAACTTTATTTAAAGATTTGCTTTGAACTTATTTAATCTTTCAAAATTTCCTGCTTCTTTGAATCACCCTGTATTTCGCAAAAATCGTAAACTGATCTTTATTTTCGCCCGTCAGAGTGTATTACCCTCTCTTAAGTTATCATTCTTAGCAATTTAAACTTAAATGACTTAATTACACAAATATCAATGCAAATACTTAATTTCAATGTCCATCTATTCGTAGAACTGTAAAAGAGGTAATAATAAACGTATTTAGCTACTTCTCATTGACAGTTTACAGTACGGTAAGCAGAACTATAACAGCGTCAAACTTTACTTCCAGATGTCGCTTCGGTTAATAGTGATACATTTTCCATCAGTTGGCAATTCTTTTTTATTTAACCTACATAAATTTTTTTGCCGCTATTTGAAATTTAATTAGCAATGAGTGAGTTTAATAGTTCTAATGAAATTAATTCGGACGAAAGCGATAGCGATGAAATAGCTCTCCACCATGAGTCACGCAGTGCACCAAATGGAGAAGTTTGGTTTGAAATCTGAAAAGTTTTGCACCTCAGGAGATTTACTCCCTGGCCAAAATGAGCTTTGTTGTAGCCTATTGGGACAAATAAATCCATGTAGAAGAAAATTTGTCCGATTTGAGTAAACGATGATCTACGCCGTAGCATACATCAAATGGTTGGATAGCTATATTTAGTTGCCAAGTTATTTACGCATTCGACTCGAGAAAATTGAAACATTTGTATTTTTTATATTGAAAGAATAGTGAAAGAAGTGCTAAGAACGGTTGGTTATTCAGGCAAGAGCGAATTGAATTTGCCAATGCTTAAGGCGAAAGTATGTTTGATGTTTTATTTGCTACTTGTTTTTATAATATATAGATAGGTTTGGACCAACATTTTATGGATACATTGAAGTTTTGCCAGCTGAAATTCTCAACAACAAAATTTGGGAAAAGAAATGATTACACTAAATTTAGATGTTGTGCTGTAAAAGCAAAATCATGATATAGATTGTGCATGATTGAAGGAGATGAAGAAGTAGATTTAAAATAGGATCGTGTGCGATAATTTCATATAGTAATGTAAATAATTTAATCGCAAATGATAGAATTCAATTAATTTAAATGATTAATGTATCATCGCAAAATAAATAAAACTTTATCCAGATTGTTATATGATTCAACCAAATTTACTATAAGTAAATTAAAATTGGGAGAGAATATGAAAATTAAATCAAATAGGAGAATCGTAGTAATACTTTGGTTTATTCTAGGCTAAATCAACATAAATAAAGGCTGAATATATCAAAAACTATAAAACCAAGATTGAAATAAGTACTACACTTTAAGTAACTAAAAATTGTATAAAAATATACGTAATTCTAATTACAGCCCATAATTTAATCTTCTGTAAGGTCTACCTTTGTCTTGACTCATTACTTTACTTCTATAACACTTCTCAGCTACTTTTGTAACTTGCTTTCCATACCAGAACCTGTCTCTTTTAACATTTTAGAAAAATAACCATCAGGTACTTGCAGTAATTCGTAAGGATGGCCAAATCGACAGCCCGCCCAGCATCCATAACCAAAACTTTGTCCGAATCCATAACTGTATTTAATCTATGAGCTATAGTTAAAACTGTACAATCTTCAAAGTTTTGTCTTATTGTGTTTTGAACGCATCCGTTCTTAAAAATATCAAATTAAAGTTGAATGAACTGTCACAAATATTACTTACTGATGATCTACATTCGCTGTAGCTTCATCCATCACTAAGATTTGGTTGTTCCTAATATTGCACGAGCTAGACATAATAATTGCCTTTGTCCGGTGCTGAAGTTTGATCCTCCCTGTTTGACCTCTTGGTTTAAGTCCTCAATCGAGTACTTTAATTCCACCTAAAAATTAAATTTGTTTGAAAAGATTTAAGACGCATAAACAAGAACATTATTGATAGAAAGTATTGAGATTTCTCATAAGGACTTAAAAATATAAAATATGGTGCCGCAAAATCAACCTTTTTTGACAAAACAACGTTTTTCTAATATTTTTACAATTAAAACACACGTTACAATTGATTTGTAACACACCCCTGAAGTCCCGATAGTAACAAGAGGGACTCAATTTTCAAAACGTACTGGCGAGATCGCTCTTCTCCCATAACGAGTAGACTTCGCCCCATCATTACCGTTTTTCCGATGCATTGCTTCAATTTCCAAAGCATACAGTCTTTGTAATGGTCTAATATTTTTACTCTCAATCTTGCTAAGCGAATTTGTTTGTCTTTACAGGAATCAATTATCCTATTAAGACGATGTCACCCACCTTCAACGTTCCCTTATCTTTGATATTTTTCGTTAAATAAAACGTAACTGCCTCTTTATTCGTTCCCAAACATTTCGTAAATTTTCTTCAACTGCAATCTGTACTGATAGTGTCTTTGGATGCAGTCAGATTCTACAGCATCAATATCACTTACATCAACATTTAGCAGAAACTACGTTAAGGGTCTTGAATTAATTGTTGCTTTAGAATCATACTAAAATTTTAGTAACATTTCTTATTACGATTCGAATTAATGGCCTCCACCAACCTCCCACCAGTAGGAAGAATAAATGTCCATCTTATTTTACGTGCAGTAGCAAATCTGATACTCATATCTGAAGGTCTTCTCTTCTAGTAATAAATCTTCTTAAAAGCAATTAAACAACCATCTGCGACAATAAAGACACTAATTCCAAATGTACTGTTCGTTTATTCTTTCTTAATAAACCTGCTAAATCTATACTCAAAAATAGCAGCACTTCGAACTCAGCTTGCAAAGGTATGGGTGGAGTCTCAAATGTTTAACTTGAAATCTTGTACAAATTGTACAATCTTGAAATTACAGATTTTACTGTTCTTCTACCTTTGATGATCCAAAATGCCTGCGGTTTTTGAAAGGAAAATTTGTACACCTGCTTTAACATGTTCTCTCCAAACGGGTCTTCACTACAACGTGCTTCCAATATCTTCTTTTATCAGATATATTTGTTTTAAGGTTAATACAAGCAATTGTCTTCATCCAAAAGGAGTTTGCTGTCTTCTAGACCATCAAACTCTATCTTGGAATCCATTTTATGACACATTTTTTTTGCAACCACAATTTCCCCCTCCAAGTCAAAAAACAGTCTTCCTTCCACCTTTATGCCGACAGTTGTTAATAAATCTTCTTGTCCATGCAATCAATCATATAATTTCATCAACCTCATAATGGACCTTGCCACCGTCTAACTTCCACAAACTTCTTTTGGAAAACAACTCACGAGATGGAAGATCAGAAAGATTCTGTCACTCGGAACATGGCAATCCATTTACTCTTTCTCACTGAATTTTCTAATCTTTCGATCCTTATAAACGGCCGATACTTCCATCCATATTTTCTATTGAAGAGTCTAACTCCTGGCCAACAGCTGCTAACATTTCTAACCGAAAATACTCATCTTTTTCTCAATGTTGCTACGCTAGATTTTTGCTCGCATCAATCTTATGCTTACGTTACCATGAGTATCTTCTGGATCGTAGAAAAATAACACAGACATACGCGACTTTACATGACACTAAACACATGTAAGTTCTTTACAGCCGCTGGTGATAAAACCATCGTGGAATTCGTACATATCTTAAAAAAAAAAAGTAAGGGCCCATTAAAATTTGAAACTAAACTCGAAGGTAAGTCGTTATCAACACCTTCCCCTGCAGATACCGCCCAATCCTGTTAAATTTATTGGATCTAGGTGACACCTGCCCAATGAACATTTTGCCAAACAATCGCCTTGCCCAATGGACGTCTTGTCCAAATATGGAATCCAACCAACACCCTTCACTCCCGATCACATGAAAACCAACTTAAATTGATTAAAATATTCTTATTAAAGAAATAAATTGTGATAACTGTAAATCCTGCCAACCAACACCAAGTTCACATGAAAACATCGTTTGAATGAAATAAGATTTTATTTTTATTTTGCTACAGCATTTGTTGGGTAAAGTGATTGTTCGGCAAAACGTCTATTTTGAGCAAGCGTGATGGTTTGGTAAATTGTATCCGCCGGGCAAAACGTTTATTGGGCAACAGGCCGAGTAACATCAGAAATTTATTTGTTCTTTTTAAATAACCAAATTAACTCAAGCTTAGCTTAAAATCTCAATCTACTTTTCACAATAGTTATGAACATTTTAGTCACTCCCATTGCTTTTAGGTGTTTCTAATACTGTTTAGTGAGGTTATTGTGATTTGTTTAGGCATCAACCAAACATAAATCTAATAATGTCAGATGCAGCAACGTTTCACTTAAATGGTCGCGTGAACAAACTAATCTGTAGGGTGACTAAAATCCTAGAAACATATGAGTTTGAAAGAGATGCCCCCAAGGTAAATGTATGTAGTGGTGTCTCCAAACAAAACATTGTATGGACCATTCTTTTTTGAAAAGAAACAGTAATGGGAAACAATTATACGGATATGCTAAGAACCCTTTTCTATCCTCAACTAGCAACACCGTATGTTACGCTTTACTTAACACTCGCTGAGACTTATTGTAGACTTTGGGTTACACCCAGGAGCTGAGTTGTTTTTTTTAAAATAGTCCTAGCTTGGGGACTCAGAAGTCGAAAAGTACTCAATGAAAATGGTATATACAAGATGTAATGCTAAGTTTTTGGATCTATGACTCGATGAGAGCCATGCGCACCCGGTCCAGAATTTCAGCTTCATAGTGCTGACCGACTCTTATTGGAGCTTTCGTGGATAAAATTCTAAAGAAGTTTTATGTTTGGATGTAAAACATGATACAAACAATATTTGAAAAACATAAATTATATCTACATTGTATATCATAAACTAAAAAGGGTAACTGTATTATCAACGAAAAAAAAATCATCAAAAAACATCCTAAACATCCTCACCACTTACTTCTGCCTAATTTCCACTTTACTTGTGAGCATTTGCAAAACATTCACCAACACAAAATCCAGGTTGACTGGGCATTGTTCGCAGTGGTATATTGTCTGCTTTTTCTAACTTCTTATTTTTGGAGCATTCTCCGCAACGCCTCCTTCTTTGTTCTTCCATCACTCCTTGTTTCCATCAATTCTTCGTAAGCATTATGTTGCAGCGCATTCCTTCGTACAGGCATCGGCGTTCTCACTTCCTCAATGTGAAGAAGACTGCTCAAAAGCGATATTCGAAAATTGTACATTGATAGTTTACTTCCAGAATACTTTTGTGCAGCAAATAAGCATTGAGGATAATGAGCTGAAAATGTATACCCAATTTTTATACCACTTGATGGACTTTCTTTCTTCACACGGGTAGTATGAATTGAGTTGATCTTGAGTGATCAACACCACCCATGTGCTGATTGTAATAAAAAATGTGGGTTCAGGTTTTTCCTTATGACGATTTCTCTTGTCAATATATTGGATCTATTTCATTTTTGTACTCTCGTTAAGCTTATGTACAAAACATCACGTTTGTCTCTCCACTTACCGATCATTATATTATTGGAATATCTAGCGGACTCGTTTCTCCTTTTTTTAATTTTTTGGCAATAACTTCTTGAGGATTATGTTTTCGTTTGGAACTAAGTGTTCCCGTGCAGTAAGTCTCTCGTCTGGTTAGATGATTCGGAGTTCACATAAAAATTGTAAAAAGTTGTCCAGTGCAAATGGCATATCCTGAGTCCAAATAATTTTTTAATTTCATCTTAAAACTACCTTCTTAGTGTGGCCTTTTCCGCCAGTATCATCCAGGGTCTCCAGTATACACCATTGATTTCTGAACAATGCATGTTTGGTCTCGGTGAGCATGTGTATGTTAGTTTTAATCCAATATTTATGGCGTTATTTCTTATATATTATGAAAAGCAATCGTCCCCGCTATAGCAAGTACCATAGATTCACATCGAGAGAAAGTTGTTTGTTTGGATAATAGATCGATGCAATCTTTATTGTTGAAAAATTTATCACGGGTCTTACTTTGTAAGTAATCGGTCATTGGGACGTTTTCCACCTTCGGTAATCAGGATTTTTATAAAATGAAGACAACGCAATATCAAAAGGAATCGATCACGGCTCATATATGCTGAAAACACTTTAGATTGAAATAACGGATGACCTTTCCAATAATCCTGGAGCCTGATCATCAGATTTGATTGTCCCTATGGGCGAGCAATAACGCTACAAAAGTCAACAGTTTCGTCTACGGTAAGATGACACTCATCGCGTGATTCGCGACTTTTTCCCGTAATCCCTTCAACAAAAACCTCTGCATGGGTCGATTCGATCGCTTCATTAACTAAAAGCGATTGAGAAGCACGTCGCCAAAAAATCATCCGAAAATAACTAACAAGTGGTTATATTAGGAATCGGCACTAAAAGTTCATTGTTCTTGAAGAATGGAAAATTCTTTCATTCGTAGAGACATCAGTCCAGTTTGGAATACCGTCATCAAAATCTGCAAATCGCTGGCTCATCGGCATCTGCAACCTCCGGCTGTAGCGTGTTTTCGTTTGCGAATCTAAACGTAAAAGAGAAATTTGGCCATAGACAACAAAAAATCTTTAAATTTTACATTTATTGTGGCTAATATTTATTTATTTATTTTTTATTTACCTTCGTTGTCTTCGTCATCATCGTCTGTAGGATTTCTTCCGAATCAGACAATACCTTGTTCGAGAAGACCATCTGGATTCAGTATCACTCAAAATACCCAATTTATGAAAAACATCGCCGTCTTCGTCGGAGTACATTAACGCAGCCAAAAGTTCGTCATCAGTCAGTTACTTTTTCATTTCTAAATACAAGTTTTGGTTTTTAGCTTTTGACGGACCCGCCCCATCGTCCGCCATTTCACAGGAGTTAGATACAAGCAAATCGCAAACGGCAAAAATTGTCTGTGTCCGGAAACGTTCCTACACGCTCACATACGTACATCAACGTCAGTACAACGCTGGCTTTAAATCTAAGCTGTTTAATAAAGTAAGTTGCTTGGCTCCTACGAGAGTCGTGCGCACTCGGGTAACGACTGAGATGGCTTCCTCTATGAGAGTTACGCGCAGCGAACGTGTTAATGGCCGGAGGAATTCGTTGAATATAACTTTTGTAGAGATGTATATTTATTGAAGGTGTACCTGTAGATATTCTTTTTCCGTTCTCGAATTATAAGTTGATAAAATGTGTCAATTTATAGATGGACACCTTATATGCATGTAAAGTATATGGTTAGAAGTTCTGATGGCCTATATACAGGGTGATTCAAAGAAACGGGAAATTTTGAAAGTTGTGTTGGTAGCCGTGGGCGATTGGCATACCACTGAATAAGGTATGCCAGCCTGTCAACAAAATCCCTGCCATTTAGTTATCACGGATGCTTGGAGTGGTGCGGCATCGTGCGTTTGCGATCAAAGCTTTTTACAAGAACAATGACAGTATGGAGGGGGCACGTAGAGAATTCCGCCGTCATTTTAATTTAGACGCCACTGATCGTGTTCCATCAGCACATGCAATTAAAACATGGATACATAATTTCGAGGAATCTGGTTCAGCAATGGGAAAGAAACCTCCAGGTCGTGTGCGCGAACCATTTCGTACACCAGTCAATATCCAAGCTGTTCGAGATGCGGTCATAAGAAGTCCACATCGGTCACTCTCGTCGTCACGCTTCATCTTTACAGTTGAATTGAAAGCCAAGATTCGAGAAGCGATTTCAGAAATTCCAGTTGTAATGTTACGTCAAACCATGGACAATGACGAAGAGACTACAGGAATGTTTTGCGTAGAAAAGGAAAACACCTGCAAGATGTCATCTTCAAAAATAAATGTTACGGTATTTATTTTTCTAAAATGGCATTATTTTTTACTATTAAATGATATGAAAACTTTATTTAAAGATTTGTTTTTCTTTGAACTTATTTAACTTTCAAAATTTCCTCCGTTTTGAATCACCCTGTATTTCGTAAAAATCGTAAACTGATCTTTATTTTCTACGTTAGAGTGTATTACCTCTTCGTAAGTTATCATTCTTAGTAATTTAAACTTAAAATGACTAATGTACTGACAAATACCAATGCAAATACTTAATTCCAATGTCCATCTATTCGTAGAACTGTAAAGAGGTAATAACAACTGTAAATAGTTTGATTTCTCATTGACAGATTACAGTACGGTGAGCAGTAAACTATAATTAGCTGCCTAAACTTTTACTTCTAGATGTCGCTTCGGTTAATAGTGATACATTTTCCATCAGTTGGCAATTTTTTTATTTAACCTTACATTAAATTTTGCCGCTATTTTCCTGAAATTATAATTAGCAATGAGTGAGTTTAATAGTTCTAATGAAATTAATTCGGACGAAAGCGATAGCGATGAAATAGCTCTGACTATGAGTCACGCAGTGTAAAACACAAATGGAAGAAGTTTGGTTGAATGAAAAGTTTGCACTAGAGATTTTACCTCTCACAAAAATGAGCTTTGCTTGTGCCAGGTGCCTATTGGGACAAATAAACTATGTAGAAGAAAATTTTGTCCGATTTGAGTAACGATGATCTACGCTGTAAAATACATCAAAATGGAGTTGGATAGGTTACGTATATTTAGTTACAAGTTATTTACGCACTTGACTCGAGAAAAATTGAAACATTTGTATTTTTTATATTGAAAGAAGAAAGTGAAATAAGTGCTAAGAACGAAGTTGGTTATCTTAGCAAGAGCGTAATTGGAATTTGCCAATGCTTACAAGGAAAGTATGTCGGATGTTTTATTTGCTACTTGTTTTTATAAATATATAGATAGGTTTGGACCAACATTTTATGGATACATTGAAGTTTCTGCCAGCTGAAATTCTCAACAACAAAATTTGGGAAAGAAATGATTACACACAAATTTAGATGCTTTTGTGTTTGTAAAAGCAAAATCGGCGATAGATGGTGTGATGATTGAAGGAGATGAAGAAGTAGATTTAAAATAGATCGCAAGCGATAATTTCATATAGTAATGTAAATAATTTAATCGCAAATGATAGAATTCAATTAATTTAAATGATTAATGTATCATCGCAAAATAAATAAAAACTTTATCCAGATTGTTATGCATGATTCAACCAAATTTACTATAAGTAAATTAAAATTGGGAGAGAATATGAAAATTAAATCAAATAGGAGAATCGTAGTAATACTTTGGTTTATTCTAGGCTAAATCAACATAAATAAAGGCTGAATATATCAAAAACTATAAAACCGTAAGATTGAAATAAGTACTACACTTTTTAAGTAACTAAAAATTGTATAAAAATATACGTAATTCTAATTACAGCCCATAATTTAATCTTCTGTAAGGTCTACCTTTGTTTCTTGACTCATTACTTTACTTCTATAACACTCTTCAGCTATTTTTCGTAACTTGCTTTCCATACCAGAACCTGTCTCTTTTAACATTTTAGAAAAATAACCATCAGGTACTTGCAGTAATTCGTAAGGATGGCCAAATTCGACAGCCCGCCCAGCATCCATAACCAAAACTTTGTCCGAATCCATAACTGTATTTAATCTATGAGCTATAGTTAAACTGTACAATCTTCAAAGTTTTGTCTTATTGTGTTTTGAATTAACGCATCCGTTCTTAAAAATATCAAATTAAAAGTTGAATGAACTGTCACAAATATTACTTACTGATGATCTACATTCGCTGTAGCTTCATCCATCACTAAGATTTGGTTGTTCCTAATTATTGCACGAGCTAGACATAATAATTGCCTTTGTCCGGTGCTGAAGTTTGATCCTCCCTGTTTGACCTCTTGGTTTAAGTCCTCAATCGAGTACTTTAATTCCACCTAAAAATTAAATTTGTTTGAAAAGATTTAAGACGCATAAACAAGAACATTATTGGATAGAAAGTATTGAGATTTCTCTATAAGGACTTAAAAATATAAAATATGGTGCCGCAAAATCAACCTTTTTGACAAAACAACGTTTTTCTAATATTTTTACAATTAAAACACACGTTACAATTGATTTGTAACACACCCCCTGAAGTCCCGATAGTACAAGAGGGACTCAATTTTCAAAACGTACTGGCGAGATCACTCTTCTCCCATAACGAGTAGACTTCGCCCCATCATTACTGTTTTTCCGACTTATTGCTTCAATTTCCAAAGCATACAGTCTTTGTAATGGTCTAATATTTTTACTTCTCAATCTTGCTAAGCGAATTTGTTTGTCTTTACAGGAATCAATTATCCTATTAAGACGATGTCACCCACCTTCAACGTTCCCTTATCTTGATATTTTTCGTTAAATAAACGTAACTGCCCTAAGTATTCGTTCCTAAAACATTTCCGTAAATTTTCTTTCAACTGCAATCTGTACTGATAGTGTCTTTTGATGCAACAAGATTCTACAGCATCAATATCACTTACATCAACATTTAGCATCAGAAACTACGTTAAGGGTCTTGAATTAATTGTTGCTTTAGAATCATACTAAAATTTTAGTAACATTTCTATTACGATTCGAATTAATGGCTCCCACCAACCTCCCCACCAGTAGGAAGAATAAATGTCCATCTTATTTTATGTGCAGTAGCAAATCTGATACTCATATCTGAAGGTCTTCCTCTTCTAGTAATAAATCTTCTTAAAAGCAATTAAACAAATCATCCGTTGACAATAAAGACACTAATTCCAAATGTACTGTTCGTTTATTCTTTCTTAATAAACCTGCTAAATCTATACTCAAAAATAGCAGCACTTCGAACCTTAGCTTCTGGTAAAGGTATGGGTGGAGTCTCAAAATGTTTAACTTGGAAATCTTGTACAAATGGTACACCTTGAAATTACAGATTTTACTGTTCTTCTACCTTTGATGATCCAAAAACGCCCGCGGAGTTTTGAAAGGAAAATTTGTACACCTGCTTTAACATGTTCTCTCCAAACGGGTCTTCACTACAACGTGCTTCAATATCTTCTTTATCAGATATATTTGTTTTAAGGTTAATACAATTGTCTTCATCCAAAAAAGGAGTTTGCCGTCTTCTAGACCATCAAAACTTTCATCTTGAATCCATTTTATGACACATTTTTTTGCAACCATAATTTCCTCCAAGTCAAAAACAGTCTTCCTTTTACCTTTACGCCGACAGCTGTTAATAAATCTTCTTGTCCATGCAATCAATCATATAATTTCATCAACCATAATGGACCTTGCCACCGTCTAACTTCCACAAACTTCTTTGGAAAACAACCACGAGATGGAAGATCAGAAAGATTCTGTTCACTCGGAACATACAACCATTTATCTTTCTCACTGAATTTTCTAATCTTTCGGACTCTTATAAACGGATAATTCCATCCATATTTTCTATTGAAGAGTCTAACTCCTACAACAGCTGCTAACAATTCTAACCGAAAAATACTCATCTTTTTCAATGTTGCTACTCTAGATTTTGCTCGCATCAATCTTATGCTTACGTTACCATGAGTATCTTCTGATCGTAGAAAATAACACAGACATACGCGACTTTAAGAGTATCACTAAACACATGTAAGCCCTTTACAGCCGCTGGTGATGTAAAAAACCATCGTGGAATTCGTACATATCTTAAAAAAAAGTAAGCGGGCCCATTAAAATTTGAAACTAACCGAAGGGTAAGTCGTTATCAACACCTTCCCCGCAGATACCGCTCCAATCCCGTTAAATTTATTGGATCTAGGCGACCTGCCCAATGAACATTTTGCCAAACAATCGCCTTGCCCAATGGACGTCTTGTCCAATATGGAATCCAACCAACACCCTTCACTCCCCGATCACATGAAACCAACTTAAATTGATTAAAATATTCTTATTAAAGAAATAAATTGTGATAACTGTAACCTGCCAATAACACCGTTCACATGAAAACATCGTTTGAATGAAATAAGATTTTATTTTATTTTGCCAAGCTACACATTTGTTGGGCAAAGTGATTGTTCGGCAAAACGTCTATTTGAGCAAGGTGATGGTTTGGTAAATTGTATCCGTCGGGCAAAACGTTTATTGGGCAACAGGCCGGTAACGAAATTTATTTGTTCTTTTAAAAATAACCAACAACTCAAGCAGCTAAAATCTCAATCACTTTTCACACACTAGTTATGAACATTTTAGTCACCTCATTGCTCTTTAGGTGTTTCTGAATACCGTTTAGTGAGGTTAGGAAGCTGCAAGTAACATTTTGTGAATACAGCCCTAATTCTATCTTTTACAATTTTTTTTTCTTTCTTCCAGCCACCTCTTCTCTCTACCACTTCCTCATCCCTCAACCTCTTTACCATTTTCCTGCAGTTAATGTCTTTCTCCCTCTTTCTTCCATTCTTACTTCACTGCAATCCACTAACAGATGTTCTATGTTTTCCCAATCTTCCCCACATTCTGCACATTATCTCCTCCTTCGTTTGCGTTTTCCTTATTTCCTAACCTAAACTTGGTCATCATTTTTCTCTTCCACGCTTTTTCCCACTATCAACTAATTTGGAATTATGCCCACTATTAAATCCTTGTACTTGTCGTTATATTTTCCTTGCATCATGTTATCTTTGTCTGTTATTACTATTTTCTTCAATCTTTCACATCTTAGTCTATTTATTTCCTCTCTTGGGTATCCTCCTCTTTGGTAATATGCTTTTTCTATCTTCCGTTTTTTTTTCTATCACGTTTTCGGATCCGAATGTGACTCGTTTTTAAGAACCGTAGATGTGCAAGAATTAGGTGACACGTGATCACCTACTGCAGCAAAACTTGCAAATTTTTGGGATTGTAACGGATCCTTGAAATGTTATAAGCGTGTTATAAATTTGCAATTAATCGTTGTTCTTTGATGTCGAAGGTGACTATTCTTGACGTATCTCGTTTTGTGCTGTATTTTTGTTTCACATGCCTTCTAGCCTGTCGTCGTTAAATCTGTTCTTCAAAGTTCTTGAAGGTGTCGGTTTCTTTAGTGTATTTTGATTACCGGCGATACAACCATTTTCATCGATACCACTTAATTTTTGAATTTATTTATATAATTGAGTCGTTCACTTATGGTTTTAGCTTTATTGTAATAATTTATTAATAAATTAATAACTTATGAATTTGTTATATCCCTTTAAGACTAGGCAAAGTTGTATACTGACAACATAACCCAATTTTCAATATTCCTTAACATGCAATGCACTTGTCGGATAATTTAATTTAAATTTTAGTGCAGACTGACCTCTTCTCACGTTTCGTGCACTGCCCTTTTATTAACTTGGGGCAGGCCACTTTGATCAAAATTTCTACAAAGACAAATTTTTTCCAAAATTTTTACACAAAAATGTTCCTAATGGGCAATGTTTCTCATCCACTTTACACTTTTGAAGTGTTTTCAAGTGTCACCTCATTATCTTGAGTAGTTATACACAAACATCCTTGTTATCCGCAGAGATATTTTTGACAAGGGTAAGTATTACAATTTCTGACATAATTATACATAATTTCTCTTTTAGTATATCCACAGATTTTGATTTTTAACTTGAAAGTAAAAATTTTTTTATAAATTGCTTTAGCTAGGTTTATGCTCATTTTACTCATAGCAATAATTTGTTTTGTTTTAAGGTCTTTCTTTCTTCCTGCGTATATTCTCTATCTTGGCCAATGTTCATTGCCGTTAGGTGTCCTCTATTGTTACCGTGTGATGCATTAATCCACATATCTCTCATACAAGTTTTTGAGGATACAAAAATGGATAAATAATCAAGAAACCATTCCAACTATCCATATTTTCTTGGAGTCCAAAGCGCTGAGACCCAAAACAACGCTGATCCGCAAGATCGCAAGGTGGTCAACGCTCTGGCTGCCATCTTCGTATTTCATTTGAGGATTAAATTGCTTAAAAATTAAAAAAAAAAAGTGAATGCACGCAACCTTTTTAATATTTACGTCTTTTAAAATTAAATAACGTTAGTGTATCTAAATGTGAAAATTTGGATCCGAATTTAAATTGATTAAAGCTTAAATAGTCAGTTAATTTCATATTAATTTAATCGTTCACGTGTTTACTGATTTAAAGTAATAAATTTTGTTTCTTAATTTGTGTGTGCGTTTCCGCATTTTTTAAATTCTGTCCAAAGAAATTAAAATGTAATGGCATCCCATTAAAACCTCAATACGGGGATGAATGTTGACCAAATCTAAGAAGAATTTGACCGTTTGTTCTGTACCTCCTCTCGGTAAGTCCCATTTGGAAACCCCTATCTCAGAAGTGAACGACCCGAACGTTACACCACCTTGGCCAATCAATCCTAAAACTAACATCGTTTATTACCTCTTTTAAGTAGCATGGCTCGAGAGACCAATCATTGAACAATTCGTAAGCTTTTGTTTTTTATACAAATTGTATCAGTGTGCTATCTATAATTATATAATATATTTAACTAAATAAAAATTACACAAAGGATATTTTGGAAAACATTGAAAATATGCCCTTTTAGAACGACTAATTCTCCCAAAAACCTAATCAAATCGTCGATATTATAAAAAAAACTAAATACTAGAATTAAACGTAGTACTTATTGAGGTATGTGTTTTACGCACGGACTATAATATTTTCATTTCGTGTTTTAATCTTTATTTTGGGTTGCGAAAGACAAGGCGGGATCGTAACGGACATTTGTGACAGCCCTTCGACGAATCTAAAAGGCTCTGGTAAAATAAACACATTCTGCCGCATGTTTGCTCCGTACTTCGCTCTTCACTTCATCCATCAGGGTGGTCCCGCCTACTCCACACTGTGCGTTGTGTTAAAGGTGTCGCGTTTCGCTTACCCAATGGTGATATATGGGGTTTCGTATGATTCGTCGAGAAAAGGGTATTATTCGATTTTCAAATCGTTGCATACTCGCACATTTTAGGTATACGATATGAAGTTTCAAAAATTAAACCAAAACAGTGCTAAATTGCAGTAAAAAAATTAAAAAGGATTCGGAGAAACATCAAAATAAAAGAAATTGTAAGATTTTCTTAGTTTACCTATAATTAATTTTGCCCCACTTGTTAGGTGAATTTTTTTGAGAATTATTGTGTACACAAATAGTACCACAAAACAGCGCGTGAACAGAAATAAAGGTGTTGTTTTCAACGTAATGGAAAGGGTCGGCCGAAAAAAACTGATTTGGTTGAGAGAAGTTAAAAAAATTTTTAAAAAATTCCGAAGCACTTCTTCTTCTTCAAGTAGCATATCCGTTACCGGACGTTGCGCACCCCTCGCATGTATATGTGTTGTGCGTGACAGTAGACACATACACATGGGACCTACAGTTTAACGCCGATTCCGAACGGCTTAGTTGAGAGGTTTACTAGGCAAGTATACTCTAGCTGGTTTGCCATTGCCTTGCGAGAGAGTACGACCGAAAAATTCGATGTTTGCACCGGGAATTGAACCCGAAGTGCCTGCTTAACAACTAACGCACTTAACTGCAGAGCTACGACCGCACATAACCCTAATTATCTCGACTCATATAAAATTTGTGTCAGTTGACTACTTCGTAGTATGCATGAAATTTTTGAAATTAAGGTTTAGATTTGTTGGTGTAGTTAACCTGTAGTACTTTTAATTCCCAAAAATACAAAATACACCAATAACTGAAATCTTAGGTTAGTTTTATTTTCATTTCAATGCGCTGTCAGATAGCTGTCAAAGACTTAACAATGGCTACTGTAGGGCAAACTTACGTATAATTAGATGGATTTTATCATTGATGAGTTACAGGATTTTAATATAGTTTATACGTTTAATTGATTTGTAATGTACTATAATGCCAGCATTTGGTTGTGTAGTGAACTGCGGCAGTAGAGAAAATCGTGACAGTGTTGAGTTTTTTAGAATCCCTGTTATATGTAATTTTAAACATAAATTGAGTTAAAATACTGATTCTATAACTAACTTAGTTAAAACAACCACTAAAAGTACAAAAAATCAACAGAAATTGACACACATTCGGATCAAAACAAAGCTTTGTTTGCCTCACAGACGCCATTTTGGCAAAAGCGTTGAAATGCCTTATAGAGTTTTTAGTGCAAATTTAAAAGTACTATAGGTTAACCACACCAACAAATCAAAAGCTTAAGTCCAAAAATTCCATGCATATGTTCATGTGGTCAACAGACCTTTTTAAAGACATCCTTGTCTAAGCTAGCGACGTTACTACGCGATGGCATTGCACATATGTGGGTTTTTTTGGTTTGAACGTTGAACGTCAGACTTGACTAGTGACGACGGTTAAAAATCCAATTTTAATATTTAGAGGAAAATAGAGTGCTATAACGGACGAAGTTCTTTCAAATATACACATAATTTTAATTTATATTTAGTTGTAAAATAAAAAAAAAAGTTAAAAAAATATCAAATTATGGTAAAAAAAAAATTCAATAATAGGAAGTACCCATTCTGCGCATGCGAACTTCCGAATGCGCATGCGCAGACGTGATTTTAACGTTCACCATATTTGTTTTTATGATAACCAAAAACTCCCTAATAAGTGGCAGATACAACCCTATTTTAGTACTAAGTAATACCAACTTATAGAGCTGTAGATAATAGTGGCGGATAAACCAATTAATCAGTTTTTGTACAAATCGATTAACAGTTAAGGCTGTTCTCTCAGGGAGCTATAAAGTTTATGTAAATTTATCTCGCTTATTTTAGAAATGTTATGCTGATTTTGCACAAACATATAGCTAACATTATTATTTATGTCGTGCAGGAGCTTTTTTTTATTTTCGTCTTGGTTGTATTTAATTTAATTAAAACGTAAAATAATAGAAAATGGATTTCCTTATAAGCCCAAATTTCGACTCTGCGCGACATAGATAAAAATTTTCTGACAACCCTACTTTTTTTTTTTTAATTTTTACTTAAAAATCAATGAGAAAAATTAACATTAAGTAAACGATGAAAGTGAAATGAAAGTATTCGCGGTCGAATTTTTCTGAGCGCAACAGGCCAGACTTGGAAGCCGATTAATATTAATAGATAAATAATATATTGTTGAATTGTTGATGTCAATTTTTTTGTACATGACGTGCATTTTAAACAGTTTAGAAACAGAAAAAACAACAAATAGCTATTTATGTAACAAGAAATAAAAATAGTGAACCGCCTACTAGAAATCTGAAATTGTCCTGAGTGCTAGAACACATTTTAAAAATCTGTTCTTAAATAGGCATTTAAGTCCATTTTTTAAAAACCGATTAATCGGTTTTTGTTTTCGACGGTTTTGTCACCATAAATATTAAAAATTCACTTACATCTTCCAACGCTTTCCATAGAACCGTGTCGTCGCATTTGTTTAGCGGATCCAGATTGTGCCTGAGCGATGCCGTAAACAATACCGGCTCTTGAGGTATAATCGATATTTTGCTACGTAAATCGTGCAACCCTAATTCTTTGGTATCAACCCCGTCTACAGTGATTTCCCCTTCGAACGCAGCTAATCGAAACAAAGCTGAAATCAAAGATGATTTTCCAGCACCGGTACGCCCCACAATGCCAACCTATAAAAAAAGCGTTCTTAAAATTAATATTAGATTTAAATAAAAACCCACCTTGTCGCCCGATTCGACAACAAAGTTTAAATTATTAAGTACTATTTCATCGGGAACGTAACTTAAAACGACATCTTTAAATTCTACCCGACCGCGTTGTGGCCAATCTCTAGGCGGTTTCTTAGTAGGAATTGATTCAAAAGGTCCTTCTTTATCCAAACGAGTGTATTGCATGATACGCTCGACACTAGTCATCTGACTGGCGACTTCGGCAGTTTGTCTCATTCCAAATTGTAACATTCCGGTCAAAATCAAAGATTGGGAAATCACTAGACCGACAAATCCGCTCTTAGTTGTTCCTAAATTAGAATTTCATGTAAGTAAAATAAATACAACAACTACAAGGTGTTAACTAAGGATTTACATCCAGTTACCTATTTTTTTGACAGTGACTGCTGTCAATTTTAAGGTTACTTGGATGTAAATTATGTATGAACACTCGGTATAATTACCATCGTCAAATATTAAAAATTGAAACGTCACTATAGATAAAAATACAATGCTAATAACGTCCAAATAAAAACCAAAAGCTTCGCTAGTTGCTAAAAACAAAAACCAAGCCCCCGTATGTTGATTTTGTAATTCGTCAAACTCCTTGGTGATCATTGCTTGTGCCGCCGACGCTCTTATCGTTGTTAATCCAGACAAGGAAGCGGAGACGTGCGAAAATGCGGGCGCGCGAGCTAAAAACAACAGAAGTACGTACTCGAAACCATTCGAGCTTCTCCTCACAACTTACTTATTCCTTCTAACCGTTTGACATCTTGAGCAGTTGAGAGATATATAACTCTAAAAAAATAAAATAAAGCTGCCAAAACAACCGTGGGTATTATCATCCATGGAATTACAATGAAAACCATTACAAGAATCCCGGACATCACCATGAATATTTGGAACGCGTCCAAAAGCGCCTTAGGAAGTATCTCATCGACGGCCCCCATATCTTTCGAAAAACGATTTAAAATGCGACCTGAATTGTAATAAATTATTAATTGTAAAGTACACAAACTTAATAAAAATATATTACCCGAAGGATTCGTATCAAAAACCTCCTATAGTTGCCTTCAAAATGTTTTTAAACATGGTATTATGTAAATTTCTGGAAGCATTCATACAAATCTTCAAAAATAAAGCCGAACGACAAGTAGTTAACACGATTGCTATCAAAATTAAAACGGTGTAAACGTAAATATAAGTATCGGTTGTATATATGTTGTCAGTCTGCAAATATGTAATTTCTTTCGTCAAATTGTTGGTCATATTATTTTCATATGTAGGAGTATCCGTTGTAGTAAACATATCGGATGTATTTGTTACATTAAATCCATTTTCAATTCCGTTCGATTTCTCTGTTTCGTTAAGAGACGCTCGACGTTCTTCTGCGTTTGTCCTGAAAAAAACAATGTAAAGAATTACAGTGTATTGAACGATCCATATTTAATATTAAAGTGTACCCGCATTTTTTTTTGTTATAATTCGTTTTAAACTACGTCTGTTAGAGAGTATCGTTATAGAGTACGGAGGTATTATTTTTGGTCTGTATTAAATTAATACATGTAATTGTAATTTTAAAAGCATTGCAACCAAATGCGAATGCTCCTAGATTTGGTTTTCACCAAATGTAATTTGTCTTGACTTTTTTTTGGTAATTATTTGCGAGTTGCGACCTCGTCATTTCTTGCGTAGTGGGTGAGAAGCCGTTTAATGTAAGATTCACCTTCCTTCTTTGGAACATAGGATTTCAATAATTTAAAGATGCTTACTTTTATGTTTTCTGTTCGATCGTTATAAATATTTTAATCACATGTGTCTTTGTTTTGCGGATACCTTTATCTTGTTGTCGCTTTCTTTTGTTTGTTTTCTACACATTTACAAGAATGTAAGATGCTTGTTTTTAATCTTTCAATTTAAGTTACATTTAAAAGCGCTCTATTTATTAAAATATGATTCAGAATGATGCAATGCCAGATTTATCTGTTCCGTGAGAGACGACTGTCACGGGGATGGCTTACAGTCGCATTTATTTCTATCTATTTCAATGAGTTTATTTTATTGTGTTTATTTAATTTATTTATTTAATCGTATGGTACATTACACAAATATTGTATTGTGATGTAAGTGTTATGTATGGTGCCCCAGAAGATTAGTATAAACATGTATAGTGTGGTGACAAGCAAAGTGTGCAATAGTGGATTGGTTCTGTCTTGGCAAAGCATTTACTTCAAAGTTTAGAAAAACCCTTACCCACTCTAGTATTCACATACAGGGTATCCCAACGAAAACTTGACCCCTCTATAATGTAAAAACTATAAAGTATTTCGAAATTCGCCGAGACACGTTGAGGGAGCCTTTTGGACAGTCAAGCCAACTCGATATGTTCATCCCCCTAATGGCTAGCCACCCCAACTTTAAAATTTCAAATCAGACTACCCCATTTGTGGCACATCATTTTAAAACCCTTTTCATTGCAAATACAATGACACTTCGTTTTTATAAATCGGTTGAGATTTGACTGAATTATTGGTACAAACGAAAAGTTGACAAACCAACTTACGCGTAGTAATTTCTACGGGAATACTCGCCACTCATAAGTTTTTTATCGACTACACACGACCACATTTACCTATTTTTGTTGATGTGTCTATCAGTTCACAATAAAAATCAGAAAGAGGACAAAAAGCTGAAGCCATTTTTAAATCGATTTTGTGTGTACTTGATGAAATGAAGTGGAAGTGGGGAAGAGACAGTTTTGAGCAGTGAACAATGATTGGTGTGTAGTTAAGATGGCGCATAAAACAATGAATATGAAAATTTTCTCGTTAACCTTTTAAAGCCAGCCGTATCTAAGAAAGTTGTAAAGTAATAATAAAGAGGCAATAAATATAATATTTAAAAAACAAAAAAAAAACGTTAAGGATATAATAAACAAAGAATGTCGGAAAAAACCCAGGGTGGAGAGACCATTGTTCCAAAGTCGTTGAAGGTTGGAAGTAGCACGCCACACAAATATAATTAATAGGTTAGTGTTTAAGATCATAATAATAAAAATTTGTGTTCAAAAAATATATTGTAGTGGAAATAACTTAATTTTTTAATTGCGTCAAAACGAGAACGTTGCATAAATTTAAAATTCGTTTGACTTTGATAAAAAATGTACGTTCGATATATGTTTTTATTGTATTAAAATTTTGTTTCAAAGACACAAACCACGCATTATATTAATGAACCCGAGATTCTGAGGTTAGTTATAGAGTAAAAATTAATAAGGTCTTATGTTTAATATTGAATTTATTTTATTAAACACCAAATTGCAATCACCTTAAAAAAAATCTGAAAAAATTCTCGCATTCAACCTGTGAAATACAAATTTGACAAATCTGTATAGTTTATCTTGCATTTTTAAAATAATCATTTTGAAAAAAGAGTAAAGCTACAATTGAACTAAATAAATCAAGGCATATACTCTCAAAAAAAAAAAAAAATCCTGGCACTCAACCTGTGAAAGAATAATTCAACAAAGTTGTACAGGTTACCTTGCAATTTTTTAAATTAATCTTAAGAATTGAAACTTCCACGACCAGAGTCATTGCTGAAACAATGTCCAATCCCGGAAGACGTTTCTGTATCAATTAATAATAAATCATGTTAAGGAAATGTAATAATTGAAGCTAATAAATTAAGCCACTTATTGCCGTGATCGCAAGGTCGTTGTAATGTATGAATGTAAAACTATGTGTATTGTATGCTATGAGGATAAGTCGATATTAGGTGTACGTGCTAAAACAAAGGGAAAGTGGGGACAAGACTGTTCTCCAGTGAACGATGATGGGTCAAAAATGAAAATGATTAACAAAACAATAAATGTGAAAATTTTCTCGTTGACCTTTTAAAGACATGGTGAGATAGAAAAAGTTTTATTAACCCAGCTATACAGGGTTATTGATAGTCGATGGTAGGTTAGACGTTTATAGAAAACGGGGCATAGGAGTAATCGGAAAATTTGGCTACTGACATAAATAGACATCATATTTTGAAAAAAATAACCTAAAATAATGATTATCTCGAAAACCGGTATAGATAGGTACAGGGAACTATTCAGAAAAAATAACAGTAAGAAATTGTGATTCTAAAAATTAAATAATATACAGGGTGTTTCATTAAAAATTACTAAAGTGTTACCAATTTTGAGTAGAAGCGACAATACCGCCAAAATAAAAATATTTTAGAAAGATAGATCTAAATTTACAGATTACTCCTATGCCCTGTTTTCCATAAACGTCTAACCTACCCTCGACTATCAATGACCCTGTATAGATATAACAAGTCAGCGTATCGTAGAAAGCGAGCGTATTGTACAAAGCCAGTGCATCGTAGTGAATTAAATTGATCAATAATCAATAATTAAGAAAGTGAAATCTGGAGAGAAAACGTCAAGGTTGTAACGAACAAAGAACGACGTGGAAAAACAACTCAGTTGCACCAATTACCTCTCAGTAATGTAAGTATATAAGGTTGATATATTAAAGATATAATAACAAGATTTAAATTGTTTTGAATATTTCAGTTATCTAGGATAATGGATGCTTAAATTCGGGTTGGGTCTTGATATACATCACATTTTTGAAGGGTAGTTTTAAAGCCAAGTTTTCACTTAGCTTGCAAAGTTCCAACTAGAATACAGAACCTGGAATACTTTATGATTAATTTTTGTTTATACGTTGACAACATATGGGAACGAGGTGAGGTGCTTAACACCCAATTCTCACTAGATTCATTTATTTAACTATTAAGAGATAATTATTTGTACTACAAGGCCAGAAGCAGCATAATTTGCAAATGCAAGTACAAGTTGCGGGTTGACGTAGAGCGTAAAAAACTGACACAACAATATAACAAACAACAAATAAATTGAAACTGAAAATTTGCGTACAGGGCGTTTCAGAGGTGCTCCATTTAATGAAAATAATGACGCTGTTTTAAATAGCATGTTATGTTTTTTATGCAAGATTCAAATTATACTCCATATTTTAGGGCAACTTTCAATACCATTCATTAACTCTAAAATTAATAATTTTAACTAAATCTAATACAAAAATTAATAAAACTTAATATTAATAACGCCCCCTAGATTAAATTTCAATAACTAATTCTTTCCTTATTCGCTTAAGCGGGGTGTAACTTATGTGTGGATAAACTACCAAGGTTTCGAAGAAAACAAAGAATATAAACAAAAAGAAAATGTAAAAAGTATTAAATTCTAACTGAAAATTAAATGAATAATAATGTTAATACAATATATAAAAAACAATTAAACAAAACATGGAAGAGAGTATAATAATTTCGAAATTGTATACGACAGAAAATGGATGAAACCAGAAAAATATTAGGATTGAGTTTTGAAATAATACAAATAAAGAGAAAATGTGAAGAAGAAAGAAGAAGAGAATAAGAAGATGGTATATGATAATAAAACGAAGAAGAAAAACTAAGAAGATATTTGAAAGAAAAGACCCTTAATAAAAGAAGATGGTAGAAAAGGAAGAGAATATCAACAACATTGTTGATATAAAAAAAAGATAATAAGAGGAAAGAAAGTGGCAAGAAAATAAGAAAACATTAATTTAAATTGTGACGAAAAATTAAATGAAAAGACAAATATAAAAAATTATTTAAGAAAAGAAGAAGGGGCATGAAGATAGAATAATTGCAAGATCAAAAAAAACAGTACCTTCGAAAAATCACTTTAAAAACATTTTTAAAACGCATTTAAACGAATTGGTTGGAAATAAGTAAATTTAGATTAAAATTGGGGTCGTTTTTGAATTAAAAATAAATAAAAACAAATTAGAAGTCTGAAGCAAGTGTTGGTAGAAATATGGGAGAGAATTGTCTAAAAACAATTAATAAAAAAGGTCGAGATCTTTGTTAAACATGTTTACTTTAAACATAAATTATAATTATAAATAAGAAATTGAGCAATAATATTTTGCCGCCCAACAACATTCGGCTTAATTGAAATTTAAAACATACATCCTAATCCTATTAATAAAAAGAAGAAGAAATTTGAAAATATATGAAACAATTAATCAAATACAATTATAGTGTAGAAAAATTATAAAAAACCTTGGTAATAAACAACACGAGAATTGAAGATGATGAATCAATGAAAAAAGTATGCAGTAGAGAATTAAGAAAAATGTCTAAGAAGGCAATAAAACGATAAAGTAAACGACAAGAAACAAAAACTGAAAAAGTATTAAATTTTAAAGATGAAAATGTACAAGGTCAAAAAAAAACAATTGAAAGTATGAACAGAAAATAATTCAAGAAAATATTAAAAAGCATTTGGATAAATTGTTTTAAGACAAAAAGTAAATTTTAAAGTTATTGAAAGATTGAATAATTTTAATTTATTTAAAAAAAAATTAATTTACACCAAAATTAAAAATGTTTATCAAATATTTAAAGGAGGAATTATATGATGATGTATAGTATACAAAAGCGGAGAAAATTGTAAAGAAGAGGATAAGAAAAACAATAACAAATTATTAGGGAGGTAAGAAACCTTAGCAAAAGATTACAGGATGGAAGAAAATGATAGTTAATGAAAGAAAATATAAAGGTGGAAGAAAATCAGAACAAAAAACTGTTGATATCAAAAACATTGCAAAAAATATCAAATTGTGATGGATAAATTAAATAAATAGGCAAACATCGAACAGCAAAAGAAATTACAAACGGAAAATTATTTAAAAAAAAAATTAAATGACATATTTAGACAATCAATTGAATATAAGAAAAAAGTAAGATGAAAGATTGCACAAATTTTGATAAAATTAAATTTTAATTTAAGTCAAAATTGATATCAATTATTCTACTAATGGATATAAAAATAAATGTAGATAAAATTTAGTGCTACTTACCAATTGGTCACCCACAAATCGCAAGCATTACAAAAGCACTGAGCCAAAATCAATATAACGAAGAAAAACAGTATAAGCAATAGTGGACCTCCGGCACGTACGTAGGCCAAATATAAAGACGAAGATATAGCACCCTTTTCCATGAGCTCTTGCGTTTCTTCAGGTTCCTGTTCATCTTCCTCATCGATGGTGCTCTAGAAAAGAATGAACCAGCAAGGTGACAACACAGTGATCGTTTAAACATACTTACATCTCTCGATATGACGGATAATAAAGGACTCGGAGGCACGCTTTCTCCGACCTTTTCCTGATCTTCGTTAGATTCAAATCGCAAATGAGCCAATTCTTTATCCACCAATTCTCCGTAAGTCCCAATTTTTTCAATTTGACCCTGAAGGGCGGTAAAAAAGTGTAAGGAGAATTAACGAATGTCATACATACGTTGTTGATAATGACAATTAAGTCAGTGTGCTTCAAAAATTGTAATTGATGAGTAACTAAGATCCTAGTTTTGTCGCAAAGATGCTTTAAAATGCACTCTTCAAAGAGATGTTTTCCGACGTGCGTGTCAACGGCCGATAAAGGGTCGTCGAACAAATAAATATCGGCTTGTCTATATACAGCTCTGGCCAAATTAATTCTAGCCCTTTGTCCGCCACTTAAAGAAGCTCCTCTTTCGCCCACTAAAGTTTTATCTCCATTTGGCAATAACTCAAAATCCCTTTCAAGGGCGCACACTTTCACAATATTTTTGTACCTGTTTTTTATGTAAGGTAATCCAAATAGAATGTTGTTACGAACGGTAGAAACAAAAAGCCACGGTTCTTGCGAAGAATAAGACACATTACCGAACACTTCAAGAGTACCACTACTAAGAGGTAATTCTTTTAAAATTAAGTTCAACAAAGAGCTTTTCCCTGCACCTACTTGACCTACTACGGCGCATAGAGAACCGGGCTTTATTTCTAATTGCACATTCGATAACGTAGGAACGATAGGATTTGGAATCCAACTGGCTTTTCCATTGTTGATTCGAATCAGACCTTTTTTAGACGGTTCTTCCATCTCGCTCAATTGAGCCGAGGTACTTGTTAAGTTAAATTCATCTTGTAACAAAAATTCCTGGAAAAATTTGAGTCATTGAAGTTTAAATTCATTTTTGATAAATTACTTCAATTCGTTTCACAGATATTTTTGCTTCCGCAAAAAAAGTTACCGCTAATGGGTAAAATATAGCCATGTATAGTTGTATGGTATTGAAAAATTGAGCCATAGAAAATACTTTATCGTTTGTTAGACTCTGTCCAAGAAGTACGTAGGTGATTATTGTTAAAAATAACGTAAACCTTTCTGTGTACACCATTAGCGATACTAAAAACCCTCGAATTTGAGAAGCTACAGCTATTACGTCGATCTCCATCCTAAAATATAATAAAAAGTTAAATTCCTCGAAACTACTTGAAAAGATTGATTAGTTGATGGATGTTGATCACACTGGTATACTGAGTTTAAATCATCTGTGACGAGTTACAAAGAGACGAAGTATACACCAGGTAGTTCTCTTGCGCGATTTGACTTATTAAAACTACAGAATGACAAAATAATTTCAAAATCAATAAGTGTGACGTGATAGTATTTCAAAACCAATATTTAAGAGTTAAGTTAAATAATGAATAATTTCATTCAGTTGTTTTTGAGTTGAGCTTTTACGTCAAGTCTAAATCTAGATATATCTCCCCATAGATTAATGCCAAGACAAACATAAATGTAAGAATGAAGAAATTTTATAGAAGAATTATACATTATGATACAAGAGAAGGGCCAACCGAAACTCTTATTAGAGATACACCAATCTTAGAAGGGTTCTATATAGACCAAACAAAACAAACTACAAACACTAGCATTACCCTTAGTGTAATATTCACGAAAGATGTTTCAATTAGCAATTTATGGAACAATCGACCATGAGGCAAATAAAGGCAAAAAAGAATACTCAAGGAGAGCAACGTTTTTTGGGTTTCTAAAGATATCCCGGTGGGAAGTTCAAGTGTATTCGGATTGAAAATCTACTGCCTTAACCCTGTAACCGTAATTTTTATTAGTTCTATTTTTCGTATTTTCAGTTGTTTACAATACTTTTGGCCCCTGGCAACCAAACCAAATTGCCAATATTTTCTTGCTAATATTCCTACGCGTACGTAACTAAAGCCTTCATTTTAAAAGTTGGCGAGTGCAGACGCTAAAATGTTGTTATACTTGTTAGGTATGTCCTTATAAGTGTCTATAACATACTTTGGGAGACTCGATTAATCTAGCAACGTTTGGTAAACGCCGTAAGTTGAATATTAAACTGTACTCAACATGTGGTTATAACGCCATTTTGAAAATTTTCTGAATTTTTCTCTGGCAGATTTTTCAATCTCTTTTACTACCGAAATATATATTTTCTCTTAGAAAGTCAACAGCAACGTCTATAATTGAAGAGAGAAAGTCTGCAGTACGAACATTTGAGGTGATGATCTCTTCGTTATCGATACCGAACCGACACCTGACCTTATTTCAATAAAATTGTTGAAAGTGGGACCGCCGAAACCACCGAACGACTGTTAAATTGCGATCACATTCTTTCTTAAAACTAATTAAACATTGAGTTTACTGTTTGTAAACTGAAGGATCCTACAGTTTATTAGCGCTCTTAGGTTTATTAGAAAGCTTCTAAGTAAAATGGTCTTCCATCTCGTGTAACAGGATGTAAATTATGGCATTATTAAGTGCCAAATTAATGTAAAAAAGTTGAGTCGATAAAGCCAAGATAACTGTACAGAGCATACACGCACGTAAGAACACCTGATGCAGCATTTCGCTCTTATTATGAGCTCATCAGAGGTGTATAGAACTGTAGCGTGTTGTTTAGATGGAACGTCATGCACTTTAACGCACACAAGTCTTTACAATGTTCATTATGTTTCTCGTTGAGTAGAGCTACTACCAAAATTAAGAAATAAAATTTAGAAGTAACTAAATTAGCGTAAATCAGGGTGTTGCAAAAGTAGTAGTAACTGAATGATACAAAAAGTATTTATGGAAATAAACATGAATAAAGATGACTGGAAACTACTTGAGAGTCTTATAGTGTTGGCTAAAACAAAAAGTTCAGATTTGGGACGCACGAGTAATATTTTGGTATCACGTCAAGTCCTTTTTTTTTCGCAGTTATCAATCAGTATCATTTGACAGAAAAAAATAATAAATATAAATTTAAAATCTTAAAATCTAATTGTGATGAAAGAAGTAAACATCTCATCATATTACATGCAAAAATATGATTTTACAAAAGACAAATCTTAAAGAAATGTATTGGACAATCTGAATACTCCAATATGGTTTCTAGAAACCTCTTGAAAAGGGTCAAAGAAATGAGTCTTCACAAGATTTGCAAAGCCAATCTGTTACCGAGCACCGATATAAGCCGTGATACCGTTACGGTACTTGCTACGGTGATTTTAATTTTAATTTTCGTTGTAACATGGAACTTGGTGACAATAGGCGCCCAACGTGGGGCTAAAAGCTGCAAAATTTAACTAAAGTCGACCAATGTCTAAAAAGCTGTGAAATCGTCACCGGCACGGCGCCGACACTACCAACTACAACGCCGCCTGCGCCGGCATCGATGTTCGTCATTACATCTGATGCCCTGGAAGATCTTTTCAGCTCCGTACGAATGGCTCAACTACCTCCAAAACTCCCAACCTTTAACAGACTCGACCACTACGACCCAGAGGTTTTACTCGACACGTGTACCCTGAAACTTGTCGGTCAGAACAGAGAAGACTAGTTTCAGCTCATTGTAGATGAACTTGACGGCGAAGCTAGAAAATAGTGGAAGTACAGAGAAAGGAATCCGCAAAACATCGATTAGTTCGAGGTGACCTTTTTCCTCCATTTCAACAGTCCCTAGAGAAAAGCTAATATCAACAGTGTCTTCTGGTGCTGCTGTCAACGCAAAGGTAAACCAGTGAAGGCGTTCATCCCGGAAAAGCAACTGGTCGCCCGCTACACCAATGGTACTGCGTATTTTCAAGGCGAACCGCTATCAGCACCAACTACACACCGATTTACAGCGACTTCGCCGATTTCCACAACGTTGCAACGGTTGAGTGCAACGACCTTTATGACGGGAGTGCCGCGGATCAAGATTACCGTCAACGGATACAAATGTACGTCATTGTTTGATTCCGCGTCGGCTAGTTGTGTACAGTTCGACGCGTTACAATTTCCCAAAGAACCCTTGTACCAAGAGACTCGTTTAAAACTAGCGATTGGTGAAGAGTGTTCCTTGATTCCAGAATATCGAGACTCGGTGATGTAGTATATTATATTACATTAGAACGAAGTGGTAAACTTCGTCGGCAAACAGTTAACATAGGTATCAACCCCTGCTATGCACTTACACTTATACCCCATAACCAACGTCATTCCACTAGGAAACCCATGACAGCGTAGAAAGTAGAGCGTACACCATTGCTCTTCAGAGAAGGTATCCAACAGTTTGAGTAACTATTGCGAGAGTTCGCCCACACCTTGAATGACATCCCTGTACTGTCCGATCTGAAGTATCGGTATTCCGGAGAGAAAGTCATTCTGCAAAACTGCTCGAGCAAATGCTACCCGACGGCATCATCGAGCCCTCGACATCTCCATACTACCTCGATAGTTGTAGTAGTAAAAGAAAGAGAGGACCTTCCGTTTCTGTGTGGATTGTAAAAGACTCAACGCGGTGACAGTAACGAGGGTGTTCTATTACCCGTCATATAGGAGACACTGAAGGATCTGGCCTGGCGAAAGTATTTACTTCGACTGGATTTTTTACCACGAAATCCATCATCGTTCTGGGTTGTAGATGAGTATCCAGTGCGATTACTGCCGATCTCTGACAAAGTATGGGACCTCCCAAGACAGATGACAGAGATAATTATTGGCCTTCGAAAACAATCCCCCAGTCAACCGCCGGGAGAATTTGCAAACACAAAACGGACTTTTGTTCTGTGTCGAAGGTGAGATACGGGAAGTTTTATGTGCCTGAAGGAGTGCGGATCGTGTGTTACGTGATTCGGCAATTGCTGGTAATTCACGAACTGACGAGACCGCGAAGATAATATCAGCTACGTATCACTGGCCTGCAGTGGCATCGACGGTCAAAAACTATGTTCGGGGTTGCCTAATCTACAAACAGTATAAGCACAAGCCACCACGTCCCGAGGTTCCCCAGATGCCGAGACAGCCACATCAGCCTTTCGAAACGATCTTTTGTGATTTAATGAGACCGTACCCAGCTACTTACATGGGGAATATATTCCTATTAACCGTTACTGACTTGTTTCCCCATTGGGTAGAGGTTTATACATTACGTTCAACCAAAGCCGGAGAAATCATCACCAAGCTGGAAGATAAAGTTTTCGCTATGTTCGGATATCACCGATAATGGTCCACAGTTCGTGGCAAATCGTTGGCAGAAGGCATATCGTCATTGGCAAACCCACCATTGGATCCCAGCGCCTTACATCCCGCGACAAAATCCAATGGAGTACAAGAAATCAGAAAAAAAAACAAATCCAGACACTTGTTCATAATTTAGAACTGTTCGAAACGGAATTTTAGAAAATTCTTTCTGGCTGATAATGAGCGCAAAAGATAGAAACACAGTTAATTCATGCTCGAGAGATACTGTCCACTAAAACAATTCCGAAACTTTTATGTTGTCATACCGATACTGTCGAATACTAGATTCTGATTGGTTTAAGCACATGGTATAAAATTTTCTCTAGCAATTATCTTTTGCAATGTGAAGCTTTTTGACTTATCTTACTTGTTATACATTGAGATACAACAATTTCTGTACATAAAATTGTATACAAATTAAATGATGACAATATCGTCGAGTTGAAACAAAAAAATAATTAAAGAATATTACCACATACTTTCTAGCAACTCGAACCATTTCCTCGAACGGTTTTTCCTAAGCGTACATTTTAATGACTTGTATACCAGAAGTAATTTCATTCATAAGTTGAACTCGTGTATCTGTTCTATTTGCTATTTTTAGTCTCAACTTGCCTTGCAGATGAGATAAGTAACCTGGAATAAATATTCCATGTATGAATGCGTAAACATTACGTAATAATACCTTGTAAAGGTACCGCTTGTATTACAAGTGCAACAATGCCAGCCAAAGCTGCATAGCCGATACTATTGTACATAATAGCACCTGCAACAATCGTTTGAATAGGCATCAGCCATATATAGTGTAAGAAAATTGGTACTAAATCAAAACGCAACACGTCATTCGACAGCAAGTTTATCACTTGTCCGGCTGCTGTGTTTGAGGTCGATATTTTGTTTAGTCGCAAAAGCTAAAACAAATATATTACTGCAAAATTGTAAATTCGCAGAAACGAACCTTTCTATAAATCAGAGAGCAAGAGGCTATTCTGCAATGCATTCCTATTCGAGCCTGCCCTAATGAAGAATGATGCATTATTATTACGTTTACAAAAGACATTAAAATCACAGTTGTTGCTAATAACCATCCCTCCGAAACGGACGACGTACTTGTAAAGTCAAAATATTTAATAAGTAGCGCCAACACCAGCGGTTGAGCCATTCTAAAAAAAAATGTTAAAACCCATTTTTAGTGTGACAAAAATACTTACTTTTAATACAATACATTGAAAAATAATTCTATACCAAATATGGAATATGGTTTAAAAATGTCTTCCTAATGGCACGGCTTAATTGAGGTTGTTTGCTAGTTTTTTTAGCTTGCATACATTCTTCTTCCCAATTTCTGAAATTTGAATAGATTTGTTTCGATAATAATTCAAAGAAATTATGCTTACCTTTCTAAAGTATTTCCTAGTGTTTCGGATGTATCACATGGATTTATGTTGTAGAGATCCTTAACTTCTAAGTTGTTTTTGTAACCGTAATAAAATAAAGGGAAGGTCCAACTGAAAATAATATAAGCAATTATTCGTTAAGCATATTGTGGTTAAAAAAGAAGAAAGTAAAATTGCAAATATATGGAGTGATTGAGATATGTGCGTGTTTCGGAAATATAAGATGGATAATATACACGCTTTATTTCGGAAATTATTTAATTAAAAACTAGGTTGCATAATTGTTTTTTAGTAAAAAAATTGTTTGCGCAAAAACTGTTTCAAAATCAACACGTCACATCCCTGGATAGAAAATTTGGCAAACATGACCCTAAAATTATTTTGATTTTTATAGTGAATCATGTAGGTCCAACAAATGCTCGTTCATTATATGAAATGAAAAAGACCTTGTAACTAGAGTCACTTGAGAGTATAATAACAAAATCCTACTTAGAACCTTATATTATGTATATGAGATATTGCGCTGAAAAGTTATTTTAAATAATAAAAAATTTATTTTAAATTAAAATATTGATTATTTAGATTTATAGTAAATGTTCTATTCAAATCGAACGTAAATTTAAGGTAATTATAATTTAAGATTTCTAAAACCGACCTATAATTAATGAAATATGAAATTAAATTTATTCATGTAAATAATACTTTCGTTTAGTTGCAAAAAGGATGTTTAGTTTTAAGAATTAAATTTACAGTATGAATAGTGCCACTCAGTTTGGTTGATTAAAGTGTTGAATATGATAGACGCAACGTTTGCAAAGTGGACGTATGAAAGATAAAATTATCAGTGTAGGTTTTAAGTGAAAATGAACCAAAGTTCAAGGATAAAAACATTAATTCAAGTGCACAGAAAGATTCCATAATTAGTCGTAAATGAGATACGAACGACTCAACATCGAATTAAAAGAATACTCTCTATTTGGCCATTGGAAGTCAACATACATTTATAAATAATTACTTCGGCAGCAGAAAGTAAAAGAGTCAACAAATAAAAGTACACCTTAAGATACAGTTGTGAGCGAAGTTTGAACTAAATTAAATTTGGTAGAAATAAGACATCTAATAATGATAGCGATGTAGTTTCATCGATTAAAATGTGAATGTTAAAGTGACCGAAATAAAGGTTAGAAAACTAAAAATGTGGGTAACCAAACAATTAAAACAACGAGTTCCAGGAATACAGACGGAAAAAAACATCCTACAATCTACATGCCGGTCAAAATATCAACACAAATTTTGAAAGGTTAGTTAAATAAGTTTATATTGAATTCCCAAAGCAATGTAAAAGAATGTAATTTGTATTTATTAGATTAAATTTGTTATTTGATTGAACCACAATTTTATTTAAACAAATTCAAACCCTGAGGTGAAATTTAAATTAAATAATGTTTTTTTGAGAGACTCATAGTTCAATAATTTTTTTTTACTTAAATAATTACGATCAATCTCACTATATTTGTCTTTTTGTAAAAAAAAAGATAATCGGTTATGAGTTATTAAGATATTTTTAAATAAAACGACTATTTGCACGCAACCTTTGTGTAAGGCATGTTACGTTTATTATTTAATTTATTTTTCAGTCTCAGTTTAACTGAATCTTGATCGTTTCCAACACATTGGATTTAATAAAAGATATCCTTTAGATTAAAGAAAATTTAATAAGCAAATGTAAATGGTATTTCTACCTCATGCAAATACCATTCCTTATAATAAACTTAATTAGTAGAAAACGTAGACTACAGATGAGTTAGTGTTCAATACTTATATAGATGTTCGTTAATTCGCACTGAACGGATTTGCAGAGAGTAATCGGGAACATTGTCAACAAGAAGATCGAAAATAGTGTAGCTATTACACATACTCTTCGTAGTTTTATAAATTATATAAAATTTAAGATGAGGAATTGTTGGAATTTTACTGTTGAATTTACTGTAGGCAGTAAGCCCGGATTTTTACTGGTCATAATCAAACACCTACATACACATTGATTCATTCAAAATCTGGGTATGGACACGAATGTTCAATTTCTGTACGAAAAAAGTAAAACAAACGGAATATATTTTGTGGTTGCGATTAGAAAAGAACTATTTAAAATAATAGCTTGCAAAAATTTGACATACTGAAGTAAAAATTATTAGAGATTTACTGTCTTCTTCGGTTAGCAACAATTCAACACGTTTGCGGTAATTGAAAGCTCATAGTTTTTACGTGACATTGAAGAATTTACATCTACTATAGTTTTCTTTAAATTTATTTTCATTTATTTATATTATAATAAAGCAAGTCCCATGAATCTTCGGATTGCAATGACTGTCGTTACAAATCCCCTGAACCAAAGAGTTTGAGATCTCCAGATGGAAAGATAAATATTGCGCTGGAAAAGTTTTAACCGAAATTTAAACATAAAATTTAGAATAAATGTATTATCATAAAATTGATCATTAATAGAGTAATTAAAGGATAGAATTTTCTAGAATCAACCTACATTTCATTAAATAAATATAATTGTTTTCATATTTAAAATAAAGCCTTTCATTTAATTAAAAATTAATATTAAGTAGAATTTAAGTTTGTTATCTGCAAGTGTTAAAAAATGTTAAATTGACATTATGCACAAAGAACTGTTTATAAAAAGTGTGTCCTCGAATTCAACTAGACATGACGTTGCGTATTTGAACACATGGTGGTTGATTAATTAAAGTTAGTCGATTAAATAGTGCAGTAAATACAGATATATTTTTGACAAAAATAATAGTAGGATAACACCTACGCCTTGTAAGTAGTATAAAGTACCTTGATTTCATGTTTAATACCAAAAATGAATCGTCATTATATAGTTAACTAACATTTATATGCAAAGAAACGTGTTTTTTTTCAACTTTTCCAGAGTGAAAAGTAATAAACCAATGTTAATGGTGTAAAAAGTAAAGTTATAGAAGATAAAAATACGAATAAAATGAGCACCAATTGAACTCAATCAGGTAATAACTTTCCAAGAAAAAAAAAGTGAAATATTTGGGTTTTTCTTTTAAATTTGAAAATCCGTCATTTTTTGAGATGTAAGACAAATTTTCAAAAAAGTAGGAGGTAATGGTACGTACTTAGTGTGTGCAAAACCCTGCAATTGTCGGGCAATTAGTTTATGCACAATTGCGATTTAAATTTTTTAAAGCAATATATTCAATCGAGGCTGAATGCTCGTGTGATCATCTAATTGTCAAAAATAAAAAAATATTGTAAAGTATATCCTGATTTTTCGATAAAATGATTTAACACGCAAAAACTGCATGCAAAGATGACTGAAAACGGCCGAGTGAGAGAAAACGGAGAAGTAGTGGGAGTACCCGTCCGCAGCGCGCTTATATAAATCTCAATCCCCTCAAAAGTTGAAAAACAAAACGTTTCTTTGCATATAAATGTTAATTAACTATATAATGACAATTAATTTTCGGTATAAAACATGAATTTAAGGTACTTTATACTATTTACAATTACATGGAGCAGGCGATATTCTATTATTTTTGTCAAAAATTTACTAATTATTTGTCCTATTGACTGGGGTAAAAATTGACAGTTAAAAATTCAAGACCAATGGAGGTGTTAAAATACTACAGATACATTTCCGATAAGTGAAATAAAAATGTTATGAATGAATTCATGAATATAAATTCAAATTGCCGCGTCGTTGCTTGCCTGCGTTTGTTGCTTGCCAGCGTCGTTAAAATTGTTATAAACAATTAAATAACAAATAAATCAAATAACATTGAAAGTGATTAACTACAATAAATCGAATAAGCTAGAAGTGTGTAAGGTGGACATATGGAAAAGTTAAAACAGAATAGAAAGGGGGATGAAAAAACTAGAAAAAGTAGAAATTCGAAAATGAAATATAAGAGTGCTAAAGTTAGAACGGAGAGAAGTGGTATGACGATATGCAGAAAAAGAAACCAGGCGAAATGACAAAGAAAAAAAAATAGTGTTCGAATACAAGAAAAAGACTGGTTAAATGCAAAACAAACAGACACAACAAGGAGAAATAGTAACTTATGAAAGCAAACAACTGCAGTTAAGAGAGTATGAGAGAATCCGCTTAGAAAGGATAATGTTTTACAAGATACCAAAATACGAAAAAGTGTAGATGCGTTCAAAAAACCTATTGAATGGTAGTGAGGGAGGTTTCAAGCCATCTTGCCAGTTAAGGGTTAATATTTATAAAAGTGGTGAGTTCAGGAAATGAACTTTGTAAGAAATAAAAAAATTCTTCTAGATTTCTGCGGGAGTCGAGAAGGGTAAAAGAAGGTCAAACAGGCCTGTGTGTGGTTTGATCATTCTGATATACAAAAACCATCAAAATCAGCATTATCAGAGCTAGTAAGTGATAATGAGAAAATGAATGGCATGTGTCATGTATAAAGTTCAGTTCGGTCAATTTTCTCAGCTATAAAAAGAAAAGAATGCATATTGGAGTGGTAAGCTTCGTTCTTTTGTAAAAGATTATGTAGGAACCCAAAACTGGAGTCCAGAGAAAGTGCAGTAGAGAGTAGTCTCCCGGATAGATCAGGCCTGCATCACATCTTCATCTATAAGTGGCATAACTGATAATTGGCCATAGAAATTTTTTTGTAGAATATCCCTGAAGGAAGAGAGAAGAATTTGTGGACAACGACAGTAAGGTAAAAACAGAGGAAAGCGCCTTGGTACAGAAACACAATTACGAGAAAAATTAAACGTAGACAATTTTGAAAAAAAAATTCGGGAAGGAAACAACAACAAATAGTGCACTGGGTAAAGAATACCTCGCTATAATTATTTCTCCCTCCATTTTTCCTCCACCTTATCTCCTCCTACACCCTCCCGCCGCTCCGTACATATATTCTTAACAAATTTATCATATTTTTCCCAAACATCCTATCATCCACACGACCCTTACACTTGATCCAATAGCATATTTTTTGTCTTTTAGTCTTTTTCTTCCCACCCTATTTTTTGGAAACACATTTTCACCCCTTCTCGTATCAACAGTAACTTCTATGTATATTGCAAACTTAACAGGCATCCGCGTCTCAAACCCTTTCTTCTCTAAAAAAACTTCACCTACAATTCCCACAATTTTCATTCCAAATCTTGCCTCTTTGTTTTATATTTTCTGTTGCTCACCAATTCTTTGTTTAACATTTTCTATAACGTTATATCTAGGAACAGAACAAACACTCTTCCCCTTATATATTTATTATACATTGAAATATCCATATTTGAATTCAAACACCACCCGCAATTTTTTTGTTATAATTCAGTTGAAAATTATGTTGGTCTGTGCCGGTCAGTTATAGTACAGTTACAAAATCCTGTTAGGGGCTGAATTTCTCTGTCTATCTATTGATTAAAATATGACTCAGAATGAAGCAATACCAGTGCGTGACAGAGCCTTGTTATGCAATTAATATTTTCTGTTCCGTGAGAAGCGAAGGTCAAGGGGATGGTTTTATGACCATCTCAAAATTGATCTCATAAATCCAACTGAATAGGCAGGTAGAAATGTTCGCGACTGGTAAAACTCGTATGTTACCCACGGTGTTATATACTGTTAACTAATTTTCTTCAGTTTTGACCGAAAATGCATGTATAAATGAGCTGAATTGTTATATTCTGAATCGGAAACATTGTTGCATCCACATTCTAATATTGGTGGTTGTTTGTGTTGTCCCAACAGGATACATGTATTGTAATTGCTCTTATAATACTAACTGCCAACGATGAAGGTTAATTATTTCAATACATATTTTGCTTATAATGTGTTTGTATAATTTAAAGGCGGAACCTGAAGTTTTCTATTTACATAATTTTGTCAAAATTAACCATTTAATTTAAAATGAATTAACGTTTAATATAATATACGTTATCACCATGCTTGTGTTTTATTTCATTGCTGACATTACTACATTTATCACTGCACTCTAGCGGTTGTTAGAGATTTTAACCTGAATTCAACATAGATATAATTAGTTAACTTTTCTCCCTTTTCGATCGGCCGAGTTCACTTCACGTTTAGTGGACTATTCAAATCTTGCTTTTGCAAGTTCCTGGGTTACATTTGTTACATTATAACATGTATATGTTGTCCACTATCATTCCTACCCTCTCAAAATCGGCTTGCTAAACCGGCCTCTTCTATACCATTTCGTAACCTTATTCTATGTAATTCTTTTCCTTTCTCTTCCTTTATATGTTTGGTAGATTATAGCCTCTTTGTTTACAAATAATCAGTTGTATTCATCTAATTTCAACATTTATTATGTTTTGTTCCTTATTCTTAACGTCAAAGCAAATATAATTAATAATCAGACCAAAAACTAGTTGACATAGTTTTTGCTAAGATAAGATCAGGTTTGAATGGGTATTTAAATTTCTAATAAAAAAATGACAAAAACTAACAATTAATTTCACTTCTACATTGAAAACTTGTAGAATAAATATTTCTGGTGTTAAAAATTAAAATAAATTTACATAAAAAAAAAACAATAAAATCATAGACAATGCATTCTTATAGTTTGAATAAGAAAGAATTATAGTGAATGCAGTAATAAAATTCAGTTTACATACAGTTTAATTGCAAACATTTATTACAAGGACTTACATTGAACGATCCTACGGCAGATTGCTACTAATTAATTTAATGATGACAGTAGTTAATAGATAGCTATTTCAGTTAACGACTATTCCTATTCTTAAAATCAATGGAAAGGCCATATACGATAGTATCATTCAATTTACGATTACGTACGTGGAAATTGTTATAATGAGGTGCTAGCAACAATATTTGAATTCTTATTTTGGTTTACTATTCCGTTTCCTTAAGAGGATTCTACCTTTCCATTTAAAGTGATAATTACACATAAAATAATAAAAATAGTAAAAAAATTCTCAGTTGATACTTTTGTCCAACTCTGTCTCCTGATAATATTTATATAAACAATCTTCCAAGCCAATTTGAAAAAATATATAAAATCAACGGTGCGTCTACAACAGATTACCTAAACCAATGATAGATTTAAAAAGAAAGTTTATTAAAAGTTACATTCAACGAAAACGCATATAAACAACCAACTGCGAATTGAGAGTGTAACCGAAATTAGTTACATTCTACAAAACGCCTATAAACAACGAACGCGATTTCTTAACGACAAAACAATGGCGAAGAATGTGATACGTTCAAACTTATGCAATCAACGAAATAAAAAATTCATACCTCTGTATTGCGAGTTTGGATTTGATAAGATTTTCCCTTTACAATACTAATAGCAATTTTATCAGTCCCTATTTGTTTTATTATAAATATGTGATCCTCTATTCCATTTCCTTTCCTAAACCCACACTGTGCATCTTATAAATAATTTTCTATTTCTGCCATTAACTTCTATCCCGTAACACTTTCATATAATTTTGCGTTTATAGATAACATCGTAATTCCTCTGAAGTTATTCCAGTCTGTTCTGTCTCCTTTTTTATATATTAGCAATATTATTCGTATCTCCCATTCTTTAGGGATTTTCCTCCTGCCAAACTTTGTTAAAAATTTACGTTATTGCTTGTAGGCCATTTAAACCCAAATTTTTGACCATTTCTGTCATATCCAGCTCCTTCACCTCTTTTTAATTTTTTACTGCTTCCATTACGTCCTTTAGTTTTATTTCTTCTTGGTTTTGTGTTTTCGTTTTGTTTTGTTGTAATTACTTTATTTCCCTCTTCTTTATCTATTTCTTGTATTTGCTCTATTGTTGTCATATCTTCAAAATATTCTTTCCATCTGCTCGCTACCTCTCTAGTGTACTTATGTATATTTTTATGGGTAAAGAATGTGTTTGTAATTACCAGATTATTTATTATGTAAAAGTCTGTCAGCCTTTTGCCGTTGTTATTTCTAACGTTTTCACCTTGAATACACGAATCTTCATTCATCTTGCCTACTCTTGCATTTAGATCTCCTATTATTAATATTCTTCCTTGACTTTCTTCTACTATTGCTGATAATTGTTCCCAAAATTCGTCCTTATTTATTGCCACTTCGTCCTCATCTGGTCCATATACCACTATTATATTTGTTTCTGTTTGTTTTCATTTCTATTTCCATCTTCAGTATTTTCGTCAAAATCCCCGTCCATTTGTTTATGTCTTTAACGATATAAGATTAAATTGTCTCCTTCCAATTCTAGTCTTGCCTTTCTAAATTCATCTTCTAACTCCTTTTCTTTATCTGTTGGGATTCTAATGTTCCACGTCCCAATTTTCCATATTTTTTCTCTTTTCTTTTCTGTTTGTACCTATTAGTCCGTGGGTCCGTGACATAATGTGTTGGGAAACTTGTATATCAGCTTTTTATAATCTTAGGTGTAGAATGCTATGAAACGTGCAGATTCGCGACATGAGGCCCAAAAAAGTTTACCGTTAGATTTGAGCCCATACAATATTAGATGCAATATATTTTTTCAAATTGTACGTCAGCTTTTTTTTGCAGATAGGTTACCAAAGCCAAAAAAGCTGACGATTTTATCCATACCCAAATGTTCAGGCCCATACAATTCTCATTGCAATGTGCATTGGGAATTGTATCGTCAGCTTTTTTGTAAATTGCTTTTCCTCGAAGTTTTGCCTCTTTCTCGCCCTTATAATAATTCCATTTTAATAATTTAGTCTTATTCGTCTTTTTTCATTGTAATAATACATTCTTTCCAGTAATTGACCAGCAAAATCTAGTGGTCATCCACTGGCTTTTTAAGTGGTCATCTACTAGTGACTTTAAACTATGTTACATTTTACAGTAAAATGTCCAAAAAGACTGAGAAAAAGAAAACTTTTTTAAATATAGTCAAGCACAATTAGCTCAGGCCATCAGTGACGTTAGAAATCATGTTTGCTCTATACGTCTATAATGTTCCTCATTCAACACTTATAAATACATTGAAAGGAAAAACTCCTGAAAGGCGAAAAATGAGTTCTCCCACAATTATGACACAGGAGGAGTAAGAGCTATTAGTACGGTGGATTTCTGCTTGTACAAATAAAGGATTTCCGCTTAACAAAACGCTGTTGTGCAAAACAGTGATAACCGTCCTAACCCATTTAAAGATGGATTACCTGGTTATAAGTGGTTCAACGCATTTCTTAAACGCCACCCAGAGGTTAGACAACGTCACGCTGAGTCAATAAATACAGCACGAGCATGTGTTTCTGAAACATCCCTTACAAACTGGCACGGGGAAATTCAAAAATACCGAACACATTTTAGAAGACCCCACCAGAATCTTGAACTCTAATGAGTCGGGTTTGCTACAAATCCAAAAACAGGTCTGGTTCTAGGTCCAAAGCAAAGGAAAAATTTTTATGAAATAAAATCCGGTTCAGAAAAAGAATGTATTACAGCTCTGTTTAAAATTTCGGCAGATGGACAGATTTACCCCCGATGATTGTTTACCCGTATGCACGAATTCCAGCAGAAATAGTGCGCAACACAAATCCGGATTGGGTTATAGGTAAAAAAAACTTAACTTAGCAATTTTTAAACTTGATATTGTTCTTTTAGGGAGGTCTAAAAAGGATGGATGTCAATCCAAACATTTTATAGCTACGTATGTAATACATTTTTAACCTTTTTAAAAAAAAAGTATGTAAAGTTACCTATATTATATTTGCTCGTCCCATCTCACTTACAATCTTAGTAAGTTTTGTGCAGAAAATGGTATCTTTGTATATATGCCCTTTTTCTAAACGCCACACACATCATACAGCCTGCAGATGCCCCGTTACAAACTAACTGCAAAAAAATCTTTTTCGAATGGAAAAAGGCAAATAACAATAAGTCTATTAACAAAGCTACCTTTCCTGTTTTACTTGAAAATGCTGTAAAACGAGTCACTGTGGATACTGTCAAAAACGGATTTCGAAAGTGTGGAATATTTCCGTATAATGCGGATGCTATAGATTTTACCAAATTATGCAACACACTTCCCGGACTTTGGGAGAAAATCGAAACGAAGATAATGCAGAAAAACTAAACATTAATTTCTGTATTTTGAATCCGCAATACCTTCAAATAGAAGAAAAGAGTTTAGAGAAGCAGAAATGGGAGAATATGTAGGTGATTAAAAGACCAGAAGAAGAAAGCGGCGATACAGATATGGAGGAGCAACTATTAGCAGTAGAAAACAAACAACCCCAAACTTCAGAAATACATGAGATTACTGATAACGATACAAATACCCACGAAACCAATGAAATGAACAATGGTAGAGAAGTTAGTTGAAAAGATATCTGAAACAATTATTGAAGATTTAGAGCAATGCAAAGAAGATATTCCAGAAGAAATAAATCTAGAAACGCGTGTTCTTATCCACAGTAATGTCGTGTTAACTAGACCGACGACACAAGTTTTAACAAACAACTTCCAAAAGCAAGCTATTACAACTTCTTTTTTAAATCACATTTTTTGACCAGAGGAGTCGCCACAAAAAATAACAGCTGTAGAAAGTCAGAAAGACTCCCTTATGCTACTACTTCACTCAGGTGGCTACAATATCATGAAGACAAAGAAAAATTGAAAATGCAAAAGGAAGAAATAAAACGAGAAAAAGCTGGGTTAAGAAAACAAAAGAAAGAGGAGAAGATAGAAAAAACCAAAACTAAATTACTGAAAGGTTGCAAAAAACAAAAAAAGCATAGATTGGATTCTGAAAGTGAACAACAAGAAGAGTGGTCAGAAAGTGGAAGCAGTATTATGATAATGATATATCTGACGAACATTGTACAAGTGATAGTGATAACGAGCCGTTACCTAAAATTACCAAAAAGGAAGAATCTTGTTCAAGTCAGAAGGCAAACGAAGCATTAGATAAAGTACCAAAGTTTTCCTGTGAAAAGGAAGTCGCATAATTATGTTTGCTGCATTCAGAACATATTTAGTTCAAAGAAAGTAGATGTTCAAGCACTTTCTGCTGTCGATGGAGATAAGTCGACATTAGTACAGTTGATATTGAACAACTTCTATACAAGCTAGAGGAACCAAACATTATTGGTACTGGAAATTGACGACGATATAAATGTTTTTCTATTTTTAAGAATGTTTATTTTTATTTTTTAATATATAGATGCTTACAGGATGTTGAATATACCTACCTAAAACCGTTTTTTTATTGTACATAAAATGGATCAATAATTTACTAGAAATTTCTGCATTTTTATGGAAAAAATTAGTTTTCTCCCCAGAAATACTTTTTCTTATATTTATACTAAATTTTATAATCTTGGATTGTAAGGTAACTTTGTAGTGTTTTTTAATTTTGCTAAACTATAACACGATAAATTATAAATTTTAATTTCTGAAAATTTTCTTAAATGGTCAATTACTGAGGCAGGCACTAAATTGTTACAAGTTTGTTGTGTAGATATGCAAATATAAATTTTAAAAAATGCTTAAGAAATCGCTTAATAACCTACTCGAAGACGTTGAGTGTGAGTGGGTCGCAGGAAGGTATCAAAAAACGTTTGTGGAGGTTTCTAATGCGACACTGGGCACCACCTAGAGATACCTTAAGAGATCTTAAGGAATGTAAAACACAAACTCGTAGAAGAGAGACTAGAGCATGTATTCTTACGAGTACCATATAACATTTAGTAAGACAAACAATAAAATCTAAGATAACGATGGTACAACACAGTTTTACGTTCTCACATTTAAGTATCTTGATTACAGTTCAGTTATATTAAAAATTTACATCAAGTATAGATATGTCTCAGTGTATTACGCAAAATTAAGTAAATTACACGCACCGATACACACGCAGAAATTGATAAACATTTAGTGAATATCTAGTACAATTTTAACGGTCTGAACTAATTTATCATGCATAAATTCAACGTTTAAAAATTAAGAGTAAATAAACCCAAGATTCTTTCACTATAAGGCCTTTCAGTTCACAAACCGTACCCAAATGTTTACTTAAAGACGCAAAAGAATTAGATCGTAAATTCAACATACAATCGTATTAAAATAGTAAGATAAATAAGAAAGATTAATTCTTAAATCCTAATCAGTTATCTGGGTGTGTGTCGAGAACAGCTTCTTCAGAGAAATATGGTTCGCATCACCACGTACATAAGTGAGGGGATTGGATATTAAAGCGTTATAATGATAACGAGCCGCCTGCTTGAGTGATCCCAGAGTTTAAAGAATTATTGCACACAGCGAGCGAGTCTTCCAGTAGTAACCATAGATAAGCAACACCATGAATCATTTATACACATAAAATCGTGGCCCGGTTTGTCTGTCAGTCTGTCTGTCTGTATGTTCGTCTTCTCCTCCGAAACGGCTGAACCGATTTCGGAGATCGATACGTCAAATTGTTCAGGAGGTCCAGGCGCTGATCTTAGGCGGAGTCACAAGTTGACCTGACCTTTAACCTCTGACCTGGAGCGGTGACATAGGCATGTTATATATCAAAGTGTTCAGGATGTCAAGGGGAATGATGACCTGGAGCAGTGACCTCAAGTCTTTAATTTTAGGTTTGTCTAGATTAGGCCCATTTTCAAATGAGTTTGGTACTAGTATATATTAAAATCTGTCAAGGTGGCGCCGCACAGCTTCAACTCATATGCTTATCGCATTGTCAATTTATTGTAACCCTTCCTACTGTACGCGTGCGTAGCATGCTGGCTCATCTAGTAGTAATTTAATCTTCCCGGTGGCGATGCAGCCATGCGAGTTTTGAATTAAAAGTCAACTTACAGCGTTCATCAAACGTGAAGAATTAAAGAATCCTCTAGGATTGTTTCACAACCTCACGTACACACATCTATAATGAATAACGACATTATAGTTAATTAATTAAAAGATACCATTCCATTACCTCAAGAAACATAACCTGTACGTTGAAGAACACCAATATAGAAACAGGAAATGACCAAAATTCAACTAGCGTTCCAGTATAAAATCTGTTCTCCCTCTTTTCAAGTTTGAGCGTAAGTAAAGTAAAGTTGGAAGTAAATATCCGAAATGAATAATTGAACCTTATGCAACGACGCCTCCCAAAGTAGACTCAAAACTTGAGAGAAGAAAGAGATGGGGCGGGGGCGTATAAAACTGTAGACATAGTAAGAAATAATCCAAACATTTGTATTAAAGTTTAACCCGAGCCATACGCAAAAGCATCCACTAGAACGTTGCACACGAATAACCACCGGAGGTACACAGTCAACAAACCGGAAAGCTAAGAATATAAACACATTTAGCAATAAAGACAAATTTTTGAAATGGCCTACGTTGGTTAGCGTCAAAATACATTGCTATGTATTTCACATATTTTATTGATTCATTACAATTAACATCTAAATATTCTGATAATTAACTTTAATGTGCCCGATATGAATTGTTACAAAATAAAATTTATTCTCAGTCTTTTTAAAAATAATTTTTAAATCTATAATGTAATAATTTCAATTACTAATAGGTATCGATTTTCATTTGAAATATTGTATGATTTTTATATTATTTGAGAAACGTATACTTTGTTTATATTGCATAAATGTAAATAAATGTAGGTACTGATTAAGGTTGACGTGTTTAATAACTTACACACGCATACAACTTTATCAGCTTTCGCAGAAAATTACGACTGAATAGTTCTTTTGCAAAAATCGCCCCCATTTTTGTGGAAAACAGCAAAACAAAATCGAAACAAAGAACCCTCAAAAAATTATACAATGTTGGTATCAAATGAAAGTTTGAAAAATTATAAGCAACAAATATAAGTCTGTTTTAGGTCTTCCGTTCATTAGTGTAGAGATATTCTTAATTGAAAATTCAAATTTCGCGTGACGTGACATGACGTCGTACGTCCTTGTAAATAACTATTTTTCATTATTAGTCGATTTGCCTTCATTTTTGGGGTAATTTTAACCCTTTTTATAATTCCCATACCCTTAAAATGTCTAAAAATTGTTATCTAGTAAATTCTTGTACTAATTAAATTGTTTGTATAGCTACACATATCCTTGTACGAAGAGGGTTTTTCTTGTGTTTTTCATTGAATAAAAACAAAGTTTATGACAGAAAAACTCACTGAGTTCCCTACAGGCAGTTTCTTTTATTAATTTCACCAAAACACAACGATGACTTTTACGTACACGTCGTACAGGTAAAATTCTTAAAATTAACTTATAATAACATAACAATAAATATAATTCGTTTCAGGAAGGCAAAGCTAATGGTAACCATTAAGATTTAATGGACTAAACCAAATTTTGATAAAAATATGATAATAAATAATAATCGAATGAAATTGTATAGTCCAGCTCAATTAAAGTGGAGCGTGACTTAACTATTTACAACAAAGATCAATCTACACTAAATGTATTTCTAATGTTAGTACAAGACTACTTCTCCATGTGAAGGAGCAGAGATTTTACTAAAGGTTTTAAGTGATGTATAAATTGATACATAAATCGTTTTGTTTCATTGAACGTATTTTTATTTCAAGTGTTGTTCAATTTACTCATTTCTAAGAATACTTTTTTGTAACTCAAACGAGCATAAATATTGAACTAAAACCTAAAAAACAGGAGAATTTCAAAATGATACAGGGTGTCCCAGCGCTCTGACCACGGAAAGTTGCTCCCTTATAAATAAAAGAAATTGACACGCGGTTGTGTGGGGTTCAATGTGCTGCTCACTTGTTCCACATAAAGTTTGCAGTATCTTTCTAGTTCGACGCAGATATTCACCATGTACTGCATTTTTTTTGAATCCGTTTTATGGTTGAGTTTTCCGTTGTCCCTCGAGATTGAGACAATGCACCATTGACGTTGATATATTTCATCAAAAACACTCAATCGTTGAATCCGAAAAAAACTGGGCCAAAAGTTGTCACTGAACTTCATTGTGAAAAAGCCTTTGACTGCAAAATGTTCAAACTCCTCAGGTGGCAACGTGTCTTCTAAGCATTGCATATCCTGCAGGTACAGTTTAGCGCTTTTAGCGTACAAATGGTGACCACTGGCGTAGAAATACAGTATCATTTGTTCGACTGTATCAAGATGCCACTTCCAGTTCCCCGTTCTTTTGGCTTCGAAAAAATGTTGGACCAATGTGACAGTTTTGAAGTACTAGAGCCACAACTGTGCCGTAAGACCTTGTCGTTTCATTTCTTTGATTTTCAAAGCCGAACACGAATATCTTCGATTACTTTGTTGTTCGCTGCTAAGAAAATAACTGTTCTATCAAGATCATTCAAGTAGGAGTGCAGCTCGTCTCGTTCATCGTCGATAAATGGTCCATTATAATTTTCAATAAACTCCGGAAAGTAAGGCTGTGCAATCTGACTGCTCTGGCGAACGCGTGACCTGTTATAATGTGACTGACGCTGTTGGGAGCGTAGATGCGCTTGAAAAGATCTTCCAATCCACTTCCAGACATCAGATATCCCATCGAACCAAATAAAACTTCAAAAGATGAAAGCCGCCCAGTCTGACGGTGACATTTTTCAATGGTGAAGAAGTGTCCGCGGCCGCAATGATGTCCCTAGCTTTCCAATATAGCGGTTGATCAAATGTAACGAAGGTGAACTTTTGGGTAACTTTTCTTGTCTTTTCGGCAGTTTCAAGTAGTGCTGTATAGATTGTTTGGTGTTCGAATGGGGAGTCGTAGATGAATGGAAGATAGATGATACACGTTTTTTCGAAACTTCTGTCTGCTGTGGCCTGTTTCATAAATCTATTGTGACTCGGTATTCCCGGTATTCCTGCCCATTTGCCATAGAAAAACTAAAATCGGCAATGAATAGTAGTACTGATCCAGAAGTCCATTCGGCATCTCCAGAATTTTTGACGTGTAACGTTTTGAAACCTGCATGTACGATTTTTCCGAAGTCACCAGAAATAGAACCTCCAGTCAAATTCCGTTTTCGTTGTATTGAAACGTTTGGTCCGAGGAAAATTGATGGAGAAATGCACTGAATACCACCCATAGTGTGGAAAGTATTGTACCCATCGAGAGTGTTTTTGTTGATGTCGGCATTATCGAACACAAATTGCGTGAATGCAATTTTTTGTAAATGAAGGCATCAATCTCCAACTTCATCGAGGATAAAAACGAACGTGGTCTGACCGCCGAGATGATTGATGTGCAATAGCATCGAATACACGTTTCCAGTGGTCAAAAGAATCAACTTTGTTCGCGGTTATCAACTCGTGAAGAAAAACATAAAGAGGGCCAGGAATGTCTTCCTTGACACTTCGCAGAAAATTGATCGATGGTGGATACGACCCTGTTTCATAAGCTCGTAAACGAATGATGCCTTTAAGCACTCGAGCAGCTTTTTGCAAAAAATTGGCAACTTCAGCTTCATCTTCTACATTTTCTATACAACTGGTTTGTTGTAACATCAACTTATGTCGCGATTTCCACGCGATTCAAAAACAATGACTTTTTTCTCGCCAAACCTATCTTTTAAATGTTTAATGGTAGTCCTGTTATCTGGTCTTAAGTCATTTTCGATAAGATTCATTATCGATGTGAGAGAAAATTGACACTCTTGGGAGTTGTTTTCCAGGTACTTAAAAACGGGATCCATGGCAGAATCAATATTGCGCGAAGTTATTGATCGACGTTTTTGTTGTACAGGTGGAGGTTTGTACATACGAGTGCAGCAACTCAAATGGTAACGTGCATGGACATTTTTTATACGAAAGATCACTGTTTTGGCGAATTCATAGTCGCGATCCTTGACCAATTTCAGAATTTTTCGCTGAACATGGTTTTTTTCATTAAAAACGAGACACGCTTACGTGAGTTTAGAGTTGAATTCGCAGCTTCTCCACAAAACAGGCATAGATTTTTGAAATCAAAATCAGGAACCACCTCTGAAGATGACAATAATGAAGAGGTTGAATTGGTACTTGCGATGTTTTTTTTTTCGTTTTGCAGCCAATGCCAACTTCTGATCGACGTAATTTTTCTGACAGGCTGCATGAACACAGAGAGTAGCCTTGGCGTCCGAAGTGCTTAACAATGAAGAACAAATACAATGACTGTAGTGGATGACAAAAGACAAATAACAAATTAATTATAAACATCTATTAAACGCTCTAGAAAAAAGTATTGATGACTTCTTCTGCTCATTTTGAAAATATAAAGGAAAAACGCGAAAAACCGAATCACTCCCTAAAACAAAATGGTGGAAAAACCGCAAGGGTTGGAGGTCAAAAACTTGAGAAATTTTATCTCACATAGTCTTCTAAAACCACAAAATTTCAGCTTGTTCCGAAAAGTTTTTAATTTTAGAACTTACTTCAAGACGCATCGCTGTCACTTCGCGTCGACTTTAGATCCCAAAATTTAAACAATAGAAAAATTGATTGAGACAAAAATTATTTGAAAATTTATAGTCTACAACTTTTGTTTCAAAAATTTTTAACGGATATTAACGGTTACAGAGATATTAGGGATCAAATCATTTTCATCCCCTAATTTTTTATTATAAACAAAGAGTACTTGTTTATTAATAATAATAATTTTAAAATAAAGAGTTAAACGCGAAAAATTAACTTACCCTCTAAAACAAAGATGGCGGAAAAACCACAGGGGGTTGGAGGTCGAAAACTTGGAAAATATCTTCCCTAATGGTCCTCTAACACCCCCTAAAATTTGAGCTTGTTCCAGAAAATTGCAATTTCAAAGGGTAATTTTACTGTACTAGATCCGCTGCGCGCCGACCGTGTCACGAAAATAATAGAATCGACGATCGAACAACGTTACGCTATTAAGATTTGTGCTAAACTGAAAAAATCTTTTGAGGAGACTTCGAAAATGATTTATGAGGCGTACGGGAACTCTGTTCTGTTTTACTCACAAGTTTCTAGGTACTTAAAAGCCTTTAAAGAGGGCCGAAAAGAGGTTCACGACGAACAACGCTCTGGGCGGCCGTCAATTGAGTATCAAGATGGTTGCCAATGAAATAAACTAGTCATCTACTGTTGTGTTTTGCATTGTTACTGAAGATTTAACGATGCGGAAAGTGTGCACCAAACTCATGCTCAAGGTGTTGTCAGACTACTAAAAGACCAACCGAGTGGAAATTTTAAGTGAACTTTTGCAACGTGTTGAAATTGAACCTGATTATTTGGACAAAGTCATTACTGGGTGATGAAACCTGCATTTTCCAATACGACCCAGAAACAAAACGCTAAAGCTCTGAGGGGCACACCGATCAGTCTCCCAAGCCCAAAAATGCAAGAATGAGCAAATCAAATGTGAAAACAATGTTCATTGTTTTTTTCGACGGCAAAGAAGTGGTCCATAAGGTGTTTCTTCGTCAAGGACAAAGACAGTTAACGCTGGATGTGCTGGAAAGACTCCAAAAAAGGGTGACCATAACGCGAAAAGACATCTCCGCTACTTGGCAACTCCATCACAACTAAGCGCTTTGCCACAACGCGCTACGAGTCCGCGAATTTCTGGCCAAACACAAGGTGCCAACGCTGCCCTACCCCCTATAGTCCTGACGTCGTCCCAACAGACTTTTTTTTGTTCCCTTGGATTAAGGCAGCCCTGAAAGAAACCCGTTTTTTGTCCACAGAAGAGAAGATCTAGCGAGATGTCTCCAAAGACGCCTTCCAGGATGCGTACAGGTCATGTCAGAGTCGCTAGAAAAAATGTGTACACTTTTTTTGAAAAATTTTAAGAGTTTGTGCAAATCTGTTCAATAAATTACTTAAAACAAAAAAATAATTAAATTGCTTTCGGAACGCACGTTGTATAACCGTTGTCAACTTTTTCTTGGTGACGTATAAAAGACAATTTTTCAAATAATCAATACCAAAAAGATACAGCAATTAAAATGATCACTCCCGTAATTGCTATAAAAAATCAAATGGTAAAAATATATCTAAATTGATGACATGGTAGAAACATTAAATTATTCCTTAAAGGCAATCAAAATACATTACGTAAGCAAAACACAGTTAGTTCTGAATAAGACATTATAAAGTAGTCATCCATCCAAAATTCATGGTACTTACCTTTAAAATTTAAATTATGTTATACAGGTATTAGCGCAGCTAGTCTGTTTCCTACGGTGTCAACACACTGTTAACAAACTTTTTTCAGTTTTAATTGAAAATGAAAGTACAAATTAGCTAAATTGTTATATTCTTAATCAAAACCAATTTAGCATTTACATTGTAATAATAATTTGTTCACGTTTTGAATTTGAAGTAAACGTCTTCTGATACTCATGAACAGTTTGTAGTGAATTTGTTCATAATGAACTGTTTCGTACAATGAAACGTTTTTTATTTTGATTTGTTTATTTTGTTTTTTATAATTGTTGGGCGATAATGATACGCCTATGGAAAATTTGTATTTTGGCCCGTTCGTATACGAGAAAATGGCGCCAGGATTTGATGTATCGATAAATTGGCGTATTGGAAAATTACGTTTGAACTGAATCTACCCCCAATCTAGATTTTCAGTAGCAGTAATGGAAGTTGCCGTTTTTGCTACGTATTGTTCGCTATCATCGTTGTATTGGAAGTATTGAGTAGCTGCCGTTATCGCTACAATCGTTATTGTTGTATCGGAAGAATTCAAATCGTCTCAAAAAATTAATAAAATTTGAAATTGGTATTGTTGGAAGGAGTCCCTTATCTAATCTAAATTCTCAATACAGAGGAATGAATTTCTTATATTGTTAACTGCATATAATTTTGGAATTTCTCGTTGATTGGTTAAAAAAATCAAGATATCGCTTATCGTAATTTTGCATTGGCGTTTAATGAAACGTAACTTTAGTTTAAAAAAATTGTTTCGTTGTGAAGCAATAAATTAAATTGATTGGTAAATGCAAATAACTTATTGTAGATATTGCGAAAAGCAGATCTGATCTTAAATTTCGACTAGTTAAAAATTATTATTTTATTTTGTTTTATTGAGCCAATAATCATAATTTTATTTATTGCATTGAGTTTGTGTACCCAAAAATGGAATCACCCTTTATATTAAATAAGTACAATATTCACAGAATGTAGTCTAAATTTTCCCTTTAATAAAAAATAAAGTTTATAAATCAACTTTATATTAAATTTATTTTATCCCCAAGCTTGAGTTTTATTTCATTGTTGAATGTTAATGGGGTTAACACTACACTCTACCGGTTGTTAAAGAGTTAATCCCCGATATAATGTTGGTGCTTTTAGTAAGATTTTACCACTTTATGATTGGTCTAGTTTTATTTGGATTTAGTGGTGGATTATTTAAACCTTCTTTTTACATACATGAGTTATGTTGGTTACAATACAATAATTTTGGTGCTGTGGACAAATTTGCTCTTTGAAGTGATGTAGTCATTCACACTTAATCTGTTAGGTAAACAAAGATAGCGGTTTTCTTTGAATTGACAAAAGAGTTTTATCTGTGCTTTCCAATGCAACAAAAGATGTCAATCTGTCGAGTTGCAAAAACTGAAGACGTGACCTGATTAAGGAAACCGTTGATTTATTGAAGCAGGTGGATCAATCTCATATTATTGATAAATATATATGGAATGCCTACAACTGTACAACTCATTGACGGTTTTTGGTGCGATGGGTTTGTTTTTGATAACAACAGGACAGGTGACCCGATTTTGTTATTACCCGTATCTTTTGGTCCGAAGGGTGTTAGTTTGCAAGTCATGTTTGATCTTAGAGGCGAATGGAAAGAAAACAAGTTGCTTTAGATCCAAGAATTTGTGTGATGTTGGAATCTGTATTTAAGTTCATTGTTGAAAATCGTTGTTTTTTTGCTAATCGTTTATTAATTTTCAATAAAAACTTGTCAATCTAGGTTATCTTTGCTAGCTTGTACAATGAATGCGTTTACTAGATCTGAGCGCTACTTATTTTGCTCTATTTTGGTTACATTATATGCTACTTTCAAAGATGGCGGATATTGTCAAAATACCAGTGAAATTTATATTATTTAAAAACTGTAAAACCGTGGTCAGGCTTTTTATTTGTCTACGGATTAAAGTTTGCTTTATTCACATTTAAAAAACCAGTTCGGCATTTTAAATTTTGAGTGACATGCTGTGGTTGCTATGGTGATAGTTTCTACCGCTACTTCGAATTTTGATGTAACGCTCAAGGAGCAAACAAGTTCAGTTGAGACTTTTGGTAGCAGCAATAGAGCTACTTTCGAACTTTTAAACTTAGTAAAGGCAACCATTGCTTTTGGCTGCACTCCATTGCCACCAGTTGAAAAAAATATTCGGAACATCATCTTATGTTACCAATTTGTCAGGATTTATACTACATTGATTTAAGAAACGCTTTGGACTATTCTTGCAAATTTCAAGACATATTTGGGCATTCGTTTTGGTTGCAACATTGTGAGGTATTACGCTTTCGTACAGCAAGAAAATCGGTTAAAAACGGTAGTCAGTAAAAGAATAGTTCGGGTCAGGTATCAAGCGGTTAATCGTCAACAATAAATTCTAAGCAATTAGAATAAGAAAGTGTCTTTAGGATCTCAGATAATAACTGAAGAAGGAACTGTATCTTTATCTATAAAGGGGAGGAAATTTTCATGCATGATTGTTTTATAGGTGGAAAAAATAAAACTTTTACTTATTTTTAAAAACGCTTTCTACTTCGGTACATACTTTTTCCACCTGGAGAGTGAATGTCAAGTGCTCGTGCGTCTACTGGTAAGAAGGTGATGTACTCTCAGCCTCCTACAGATCACTCCCTCCAGCTCCGTCAGAATGCGTATCAAGGGCAGTTTTAAGAATCGAGGCGTCTTCGGAATCAAATAAACCTGAAGAGAATTGATGAACACGGTTGATAAAAAAACAGGAACTGGCGTGACCTCCCAGAGACCTCAAATAACTCATTCAGTCTCTCGGATTTTAGGTTTTTTGGAGTCCGAGGGCTTCCACCGTGGTCAGGAGGTGAGGATTAACGTGGTTAATTCCTAACGCAATTTTGCTCCGATTCCACTATCAGGGCCGTTACAGGTCAGGGTCAGCCGAAACAAGAACATACAAGCAATACAGATCCCTCAAGCCATGGTTTTACTGGAATGCTTTCGTTTGGGTCAGTTGCGGTAATAAGGTAACGTACAATTGTTTAGTCTGGAACGTATTGGTGCCATAATACGTTTGCTTTACACTGCTTCTTGAATTCCGAATGGTTACTTTTGTGCAAGGCGACGGCGGAGGGAGGGGATACGGACAAATGACAAAGAAAGGTCGCACCTCGTAAGGATTATTGTGTTCTGTAGCATTTTATTAACCTCCTCGTCAATTATGGTTTGCATTGCGGGATTAAAAGGATAATAACGTTTTCACGGATTTGATATCCGGTTTAAGACGGATTCCGTAAAGGTGAGAAGTTGTTTTCCCTGGCCTGTATCGAATAAACGCATGTTTTTTTTAGAAAATTTTTCAGTCCTGCTTAACTGCTTTTGTCTAGAGACTGAAGACCATTCAATGCCGGGTTTACAGTATGTTAATAAAACAGAATTGACTCTTTCACCTCTATTGAATTTTTCTTTTTCCAAACTTGGATTTGTCATTTCGATTGTTAAACCTTCACTCCTAAATCATTAGAACTAGCTGTACATCAATCACTCATAAAAGCTATGGCAGTATTAAATGGTTTACAAAAACACGAGAATAATCTCTGATTATATCATAACCCTAATCAAAACCAACCTCATGCATTTATTATTGTTAAATTATCGAGATAAATCCTAATACTAAACACTAACCTAACCTAACCTAACATAACATAACCACTATTATTAATATTATTCATCGCACAGTGAGCTAAACATCGGACCCGAAAAATATGCCAACTAAATTTAAAAAATTGATGGTGGAGATGCAATCTACACGAATCCTGAAAATACAAATTGCCGTAGCAGTATATTCGTCGACGAAAGTTTGTTTGTTGTTGTTTTCGCTGCTCACGAGCTTGTTATTTCGTTCGTTTTCGTCTTATTTGTTTCTCTGAGTGTATTAACTTAGAGCACAACAAGATTGTACCCGCCCACCAGGTCGCATGTTTGCTTCAGTGTAGTGTATACATCGAGTGTTGTGTGATGTCTAAGCTTACCTAACTTAACCTAACCTTTATCATTCATAATTGTTAGTACCAAAGTATGTGTACTTGTCTAACGTAAAAAGCCCATTGATTAATTGTAGTGTTGTCAACATTTTCAAGCTCTTTCAAGAGCTTCCGACATTGATATCGTTTCCCAGTCAGCAGCATGGGCTCACCACAGCGTGGACAATCCACCGTAACCAAAAGTTTTTTTTTAAAAGGAATGACATCAGCGTCTCATGATTGTCGCACAATCGGTGGAGCTTTTAGACTGTCCATTGCTCAAACGGAGTCGAACTGATAATTGTGAATACAAATTGCATTAAAATGTAGGGTTAAATTGAAAGCTCAAAATCAAAATTAATCATTCCTGGAAGAGCAGTCATGAATACATAAACTTAACCAAAAATGTAAATATTTTGGGTTATTTGCTACCGGATGTCAAACATGTAGGTTTAATGCTCTGATCATAATACCTTGTTGAATCTATTAGTTGTGACATTGATATGGTTTGCGATACTAGTTTTTTGGTTTATATGAAAGTACTCAACAAGAACTAGAAACAGTGTTTTAAAATTTGAAAGGGGACGGATTCCTATTTTGGTAATAATTGATACATTTCCTGAAATAATACTCTTAATATGATTGTAGTGAAATTGTAAAATAAAAAAACAAACACTTTTATACGTAAATCAAGAAATATTCATTAGTTTCAACCAACATTAATGTACAAATAGATTATAGATTTTATTATTTGCTGAAATATAGTAGTCAAGTGTCAATCAAAATCAAAATAATTTTGTTGAAACGATAATCAAAAAATATCTTTCATTTATTATCAAAATTTTCAGTATATTCAGTACTATGAACATACTGCAATCATATTTTGTAAGAAAGTATTGTTCATGTCCTTGTGGGCAACCACAAGATGATCCGTGTACAACTGTTAGACGCGAACCATGCCCAAGTCGACTACCACCTTACGATTGCTTAGAGGGACCATCTGGATGGCACCCAATTCCTGAAGGTTTATAAATATTATAAACAATTTAAAACACACTGTTGTCTTTTTAATTTTAGGTGGATACAAAAAATTTTCAAAATTATTTTTATTTGTATGTCTCCCCCTGGTTATAGTGCTAAGTTTAACAATTCTGGGTAATCCCGAACAGGTGGAAAGACCCAAATTTTTTCCTTATCCGTATTTAAGAAAACGGGACAAAATGTTTCCTTGGGATGGAGGTTCGGAAAAATCTTTTTTTCACAATCCTGAATTAAATGCTCTCCCAAATGGTTATGAAGATGAAATAGAAGTTGAGGAGGAGTAGGCTATTTGGTAAACGTAATTATGGTATTTGCGCTAAATACATTTTTTGTGATTAACCAATGTTAACGTCTTTAACATTAAAGAATAGTTTGGTTCAAACAATTTTTTTTATTAAATTGTAGAAGTTATTATAATCTGCTCCATTTTAACACATGTGTGAGTGTTGAGTTTTTTTGCAATTTTTAAGCGTTTGTTACGGCAACCCACCATTTATTGCGTTGGTTGACTTTATTTATCTTCAGATTTCCAAATACTGGTAAATTTTGGAGTTATGTCCTAATTTTTAATCATGTTAAAAGTAGCAAATTTTAATGGCATAACAATTTTTGTCAGAATTTCAGAAGTTTTGTAAATAATCCGCATTAATTATGATGCTACACACATTAAAATGGTTTTTCTTGATTGTCTTTGCTCCTAGCGCTCGATCGATTGTTTCTTCATTGGAACGTAACTATAAAAGTTCAACATTCTTATGTTGCTACCTGAGTGTGAGTATATTGATTTTTTATAATTGCTTCTCTTCTCGAGATCAGTCTTCTTACCAGTTTAGTCGCTTTTCCACCAGTTTGATCATTTGTTTCGACTATTGATTTTTACGTTTAGTTGTTCAAAAAGCTTGTTAATGGCCTTTTTATTTTTAGTGGTTTAAGAAGCTCACTATTTTCTAATTCTACTTCCCCCATGTGTATTTCCTGCTCATTATCAACTGATTAGCATGGTGATAAGTTCAGTAAGTATGGTGAATGATAAACCTTGTACCACAAGCGCTCCCAAAATCTTAACCAGTATACTTTCTACTGCTATAAGAGGACCTTATTTTTGTTGATGGGTTTTCCGTCAACTCCAACATCTGAGCCTATTTTCTTACGTTGGAAAAAATATGTCTTTGAGTTGAAATTATTTCCTAGTTCTTTTAGACTATTCGATTATTCGGTGAGGTCTTCTTTGTTCATTTTTTCCATGATACTAGAATCATTAGGATCGTTTTTGATATGATTGTAGTAGACACTCTGGCAATTTCAAAATTAGACCTATTAAAACATTATTATATAAATATAAAGAAGGAGTTGGACGTGGACATAGAAATACAGGAAACTTACCAGATTGGCAAAATGAAGGAAAAGAAGGCGGTAGTGGTCAAATTGAGGACTTGGGAAGAAAAACAACAGATAATGAAAACAAGAGTAAATTGAGAGGAGGAAAAATATACATTGACAATGACATGACGATGAATGAGATGGGAATACAAAGTAAAAATAAGAGAAATGGCGAGAAAAGAGGTCGAAAAGGGGAATACTATACGAATTGGCTATCAAAAGTTGACCATTAACAACAAGGTGTACAAGTGGAGAAACTTACAGGAGACCTTAGATTTAAAAAACTAGAAAACCTACACCGGAACTGTCAAAATATGCCGACCCCCGCAACGAACATGGAACATGAAAATCGTAATGAGAATTGCAAACAAATGAAAGATGAATTGAGACAGAGAAGGACAAAGAAATTAGAACAAAGAATAGCATCCTGGAATGTCAGAACGATGCTGATGCCTGGAAGAATAGATGAAGTAATAAATGATATTAAGAGATACAGAGTAGACATAGCAGCGATACAGGAGGTGAGATGGAAGGAAAGTGGTGAAATAAAAAGAATGGCTATACAATAATGTTCTCAGGTGAAAATAGACAGGGCAGAAATGGAGTGGCTTTTATAATAGCTGAGGATGTGCAAAGAACATATTGGAGTTTGAACCAATAAACGGAAGATTAGCATACATTAGAATGAAGGGCAAATACGCGAACTTGTCATTAATAAACGCATACGCTCCAACAGAAGATGCAAACGAGGAAGATAAGACAGAATTGTATGAGGAGTTAGAAAGACTATATGAAAAAATACCAAAAGAGATGATCTGATAATGCTGGGAGATTTTAATGCCCAGATTGGTAAGGAGGGTTATGTTGGAGATGTGGCTGGGATAAATACGATACATGAAAAACCAATGAAAATGGAGAGAAGCTATGCAACCTTGCAATGTTGTGCAATTTGAGAATTATAACCACAGATTTAATTCACAAGAAAATACATAAGGAGACCTGGATAATACCTGGAAGTGGCAAAGGAAATCAAATAGACCACATATTAGTAGACAAGAGAAGAACATTTAAAGTGAAAGATGCAAGATCATATAGAGGATACAGCGTGGACACCGATCATAATATGGTAATAATGAAGGTGGAAATGGATAAGATGAATATGGCTGCGAAGAACCAAAACAAAAACAACAGATGGGCAATAGAAAAATTAAAAAATGAGAAAACAAAAAAAATACATGCAAGCACTACAAGATGAGATAGAAAAAACAACAATGCCAAAATATAGAAGAAGAATGGACTAGTATAAAAATAGTATATTGAAAGCATCGGAGAAAACAATTGGCTATAGAAAGGCTAAAAGTAGAAAGGAGTGGTTCGACGAGGAATGCAGAACAATAATACAAAGGAAGAGAGAAGCCAGACTGCGATGGATGATTTCCCAAACCTCAATGGACAATGAGAAATACAAAGAAATAAGAAGACAAGTTGTAAATCTTTGCAAAAATAAAAGCAACAGTGGATGGAGGAGATGATGACATACATAGAAAAAGCACATAAAAACTCAAGAGACCTTTACAAAAAAATAAAAGAGCAGAAGTATACTAGAAGAATTGTTACTAGAGGAATGAAAGACAAGACCGGAGAAATGAAATACGAGGAGGAAGAAATTAAAGGTATATGGAAGGAATATTTCAAAAATTGCTTGGTAAAGAGATGGATGAGAGAAATAGAGTCAATAGAATACCATTACTAGAAGAAGAAGAAGTAAGAATAGAGGAGCCAACATACGACGAATTTAGCAAGACCTTGGCATCAATGAAAAACGGGAAGTCACCCGGCGTAGACAATATAAATACGGAGTTGATGAAAATGGGAGAAGAGACAATGTTAGAAAGAATGTACCAACTGATGATTGCAATATGGAGAGAGGAGAAGATGCCGGCAGAGTGGAGTATGGCAGAGATCATTCCAATTTACAAGAAGGGAGACATAAAGGAATGTAATAATTATAGAGGTATATCCCTGCTTAACAACAGCTATAAGGCGCTAACCAAAATGATACACAAAAGACTACAAGATCATATAAATAGCGAAATAGGTGACTATCAACAAGGATTCCGGCCTGGTAGATCTACGATAGATGCAATGTTTGTGGTGACCCAAATAATGGAAAAATGCTATGAACACGACATAGGATTGGAGATGTTGTTCGTTGACTTCAGACAGGCATTTGATCGAGTTAAGAGAGGCCATTTAATAAGAGAAATGGAGGAAATGAAAGTACCTGCAAAATAATACGTTTGATTCAGATGACAATCAGAAACACAACAGCGGTAGTCAAAACTATGAAAGGTCTGACCAAAGAATTCACGACGAAAGCGGGAGTGAGACAAGGTGATGCACTGTCTGCCGATCTGTTTAACATTGTGTTGGAGGGCATTGTAAGAAAAACCAAGTGCACTGGGACAATAATGAATAGAAATGTACAGATAGTTGCTTTTGCTGATGACATCGTAATAATAGCAAGAACGCATAGAGCTTTGGTGGAGGTGTTTGTGAAATTGGCAAAAGAAGCAAAAAGAGCAGGACTTGAAGTGAACGAGTCGAAGACGAAACTCATGAGGTGCCACAGAGGAAGAATAGAACCAAGAGAAGCAGTAACAATTCAAGAATACAACTTTGAAGAAGTGAGAACTTTTAAATACTTGGGCATACAAATAAAGGACAATGGTGAAAGAGAAGAGGTGGTTAAAGATCGAATAATGGCGGGAAACAGGGCTTACTATGGAAACAAAAGCTATTAATGAGCAAACACATACGGAAAGAGACAAAGATCAAGATGTATAAGACCCTGATAAGACCCGTAGTTACATACGGGACGGAGATATTGTGCTTGACAAAAAGAGAGGAAGATAAACTGAGGATATTCGAGAGGAAAATAATGAGGAAGATTCTGGGAATGAAGAAAGTAAATGACGAGCAACATAGAGTAAGAACAAACAATGAAATAGAACATGAACTGGAAAACGGAAACATTGTGCGACACATTAAAGCATTGAGATTGGGCTGGTTCGGCCACGTGATGAGAGCACAAGAGAATAGATCAATCGGTTGTGTGATGAGATGGAGACCGGATGTTGGGAGACCGAGGGGAAGACCAAAGATAAGATGGTTAGACGAAGTAGAAAATGACCTAAGAACTTTGAAGATAACAGATTGGAAAGCGAAAACTCTAGATAGAAATTGTTGAGGGGAATCGTGGAAGGGGCGAAGACACACAAGGAACTATAGAAAGAGGGAAGAAAAGGAAGATGATTGAACTCAAAAAGTGGAAAATAGGGACTAATCCACCCTGGAAAATGGATTTGAAAGCGTCCAGAGACGCGGCGATATTTCTTTGAAATGGAGTGCCGACATTATCATTATTATTATATAAATATTATTCTAAAGGAAGTTAATTACAAGCTACTGTTTTTGTGACACCAGCTATGTGTTTTGGTTTTGTTGATGTTCTTATGTCATTATAAAAATATTGATTATAACCACTGTGTAGGAACATAAATTGCAATTTCTAAGATTAAATGTTACTACTGTGCTGCATTGTTGAGGTGCTGATGCTTTGAGTGGGATGAAGCGGATATTAAAATTTATATGATTTGTTAGTTGCTTAGAGATTAAGGATCGGTCAAATTAAATTTGATTGCAATTAAATAGTTAATTTGGCATTTCAATTGTAGAATTTGAAAGGTTCGCTAATAAGATATCAAATTAACTATTTAATTGCAATTACATTTATCTCAATTTTTTATAAACTAATTTGGTTTATTAATCTGACATTTATTTTAATAGAAATTATTAAATGAACTAAACTTGTCAAGATGTAATATAATTAGTACCTATAGTGTACGATCAAGCTACGACAAATTATGCTGCTACTAATTACTTAATTAATAAACAAATCAGATTAAAATACTATTACTTGCAGAAATATCAAGAAATAATGCTTACCAAAATTACTTTTGGGTCTTTAGCTAGATATAATATACAAACGGTAAATGCGATATATCATTAAATTTTACAGTAAAAATTGCGCTTTCGGGTCGAAGTCAAGGTGTGGTTACTTGAATACCTTGCATTTCATAGAATATAAAAACTGTAGAAAACAAATACCGAGTGAATCAATGTTAAATATACAGTTTTCATAAAAAAAAAACATACAATATGATGAGTAAAAACTAAAAGAAAACAAAAGTACTAATATTAAAAAATGACCATGGCAGTTTCAACCCCGCTAGATAGACGACAGAAGTTTTTCGTTTTAATTCTCAAAAATCTAAAACGGTTTTCGACATTGGCTGTAGAAAAAATACCAAAATGTGTGTGACTGCAAAAATTTTTTTATACACGTGTATTTAGTTATATATAAAAAGCCATCAGCTCTAAGAAAGCTATGATAACGTGACCTAGAGCAAGAGAAGGAAGAGTTATGAAACACATCTCTTAATCTACAATTTGAGCAAGACCTGTAGAAACGACCATAAGTATATATTACAGGATAAGTTAGGCTCAAAGATAGAAAAGGAAACAAAACGTTCCTTCAGACTCGTAAAATTTCGGAAGCAGAAGATACTTTTTAATGATGTTGTGAACTAGAGAACCTTACGACGGAACCTAACACCTAAAAACTGCATTTGAAGCTAACGGATAAATTAGGAAAAACATAGAAAGATCAATGAGGTCCTAAAGTTCGAGAGCACCGGAAACCAAAAGTCACAAGAAGATTTGGAAAAAGGTAGGATATTAAAACTCTCTTCAAACCTTCTAAGAACATTCAGCGTACAGCATCAAATCAACAAAGGGCAAGAGAGACTTCCTCTTAGCAGCTGGGGTTTACCGTAATACATTGTTCTTGTGGCAAGGTATACATAGGAACCACCAAGAGATCGTGGTAACTAGATTTAAAAAACATTGAGCAAATTGCACTCTAGAACAGACTGAGTAGTAAGCGGTAGCCAAACATGCACTTAACAGTGGGGATCACAAGATTTTCTTTAAGAGTTCCAAATTGCTAGCAACGGTTAAAGATTATCACGACAGTATTGGTGAAAAAAGTCGTTGAAATCTATAAACATCGAGAAAACTTTAACAAAAAGGAGGAAACCCTAAGACTCAACTAGATCTGGAATTTGATCCTCAAGAATACCCGACCGCCATCTTGCGAGAATCCATATTTGACCGGCGTAATTCAAACCCCGTCCCCTTTGAACCAAATAAGTACAATTTGCGAACCAGAACTTACAATCTACGTCCAACATCAAAAATGAGAGGACCTCTAAACAATCTTTCGTGTTAAATGTTAGGAAGAAATTTTAATGAACGACGACCTTTAGGCCCGTATCTAGACGATAATCGTTGATACTTCATAATGTTCAGAAAGTTAAATTTTTATGAGAAATAAAGTCTCCTACAATAAGGGACCGCAAAGTACTCAAGAAATTTTTAGCGACTATAAGGTATTGACCAATCTATTTATAAGGAAAAGCACAAAACTATATTCCATCTATCTAGCAAAAAAAAAAATATCAAGCTGGAAGGAGGGAAAATAGGAAAGATTAAGTATTATCTAGAAACAGTAAATAGTTATTTGTCCAACAAGTGAGGAAAGCGATTCTTTTCCCTCCCGAGCGCAGAGTGAGAGTGGAAAAAGGCTTTCCTCATGTGTTAGACACAACATTTTTTCCACGACATTCTTCAAAAAAACAACCTAATGAAAGAAGTAATATTGTAAACGTAACTTATTGTTATAGAATTTCGTCACATATTCGTACGTAAGAGCAAAAGTTGATAATAGGTGGGTCCCAATAGTCTTGCTACAGTATTCTGTAGTATCGATGTGGTCTCAATCTGTCATAGCGCACCCGCGTAATTCTAACCAATAAATGTAAGGAGTCGAAATATAAGATATTAAATTAAACAAACCTGATTGAATACTAAATTAAATTGTTTAACTAAGTACTAGGCGCATGTAGTTCTAATAACACAATCTTACATTTTTTTAAAAGCATTTTTGTAACACGACATTATTTTCCTCGCTAGTGAGAAAAACGAATTTTCCTTACTATTTGTAGTGCAAAACGTCCGTTTTCTAAGTATGTCGTGAAAAAAAATTTTTGCACACTTGTTCGATTTCAATGTATTACTTAGGTTAAAGAAGACACAAAGGGAGTAGACAAGGTAGAAAAGATGTAATAAACGAACCTAGGAATAAAGGAGTCGAAGGAAAAGTATGAAGGTGAATGTGTATAACAATAGAAGAGGAATATAGGAAACGAGTGTATATGTAAAAAAATTAAAAACAAAGGAGAAGGGTGAATTTATAAGCTACAACTAGAGGAATAAATTGCAGGAAAAATGTTCTAAAAATAGGAATATCTGTGTAGGTTAACTATCCTTTTCTATGTTGTATTTGTATTGTATCTCTACAGGCCAAGTGTTATTAAAATCGGACTAGTAGATTTTGAGGTATTGTGTTTACACACGGACATACGATCAGCCGGCCTCTAGCTTTATTAGTTAGAAAATGTGAAAAATTTAGGACATATTCACGTTGTACAAAGAAGAAAAAAATAGTGCAGGGGGGTTAAATGAGGGCGGTATTACGGTCGTGAAAGGGCATATTTAGAAAAAAAAAACTTGCGAGTGGAGACGAAATTAAATAAGTTACTAGGTCAAATGTGACAAGTGAGGAGTGAAATGGAAAATAAGTTGGACATTCAATATATCGGTAAGCAACATAATGGATTTATGGTGATGAAGGAGTGGCAGTAAATCAAGAAGGTACAGGAAAAGTAGTGGTCGTGGACATTAGGTTTGAAAAGGTTAATTCACTTTATTTGAAACAATTGAACTATAAAATATATACCCATGTCCGTATACCGTTTCTAGATTACGGTTAAAGTACTTTGTCAATAGAAGAACGTGAAAAATCAATATATTTTGAGTAACAGTTTTTTCTTTTTAATCCACTCTCAAAATCTTCAAGGCCAAGTCAAATACATATTTATTAAAACTACGTTATAAAGTATAGACGATCTCCAAACTAGTTGAGGTAGAGTTATGTCATCCCATATACAACATGTGTCGGACTTCTCTAACGTTATGTTGGTTGCCCAAGCAAGAGAGTAAAATGTTATAAACAGAACACGTCCCCCAAATTACTTAAAACACTAAAATTCGCGCATAATTATAACAGTTAATAAATTTAAATGTTGGCATCATAATTTTAAATAACAAATTTATAAGAATATTTATATGTTCCGGACTAATCACACAAATATTTCTGAAAAACTCTCTTTCTCTCTCAGGGCAAACATTGGGTAGGAATCACCCTAAGAATTAATGTTCTCTGATAGTTCTAAGTTATTTAATTTGCTATCTTTGGTAAGAATCTTGATCCATGTACAGTAATAAATATTGTCAAACTTCAACAAAATCTTACCTTATCAGTTAATTGTTAATGTTCAAAATCACAACAAAACGCGCTATTATAAACGCAATCTAACTAGAAATTTAACTTCTTCTATAGATAATGGAAGTTCAACGCAACATAATATAATTTAAAGTACCTACTTTGTGTTCAAATAGCGACCCCAGAATGGTTTTATTTCGGCCCTTTCACAGAAAGATTTTTGTAATTTCCTATTGAAAATTAATATGAACTTCACACTCAATTGCGTCATCCGCTGCTTTATTGCAAAATAAGATTTCTTTTGCCCAAACTAATTTCACGACTATAAAATTTTTCGGTAAAACTTAGTAAAACATTTCATCTACTTTGTATTAGTGATTAAACGACTATTACTAGCATTTCTATTAAACGTTAATTTCTCACAATTAAAGCAACATTCACTTTATTTTGCTGCTCCACTTTTTTTGAGGGATATCGGGTTACCCCTTACTTTTATCCGGATTTAACATATTAAACCAAAAAGTAACTATCTAACTAAAACCATGGGCGTACTCTATTAAATTTACTTAAGAAATTTAATAATTTTAAGTAAATGGAAAGAAAAATGGAAAACACAATCAATTAAAAACTCGGTATGAAATTAATTTATGGAATGCCTGGCAACAATCCGTTGTAATCATTAAAACATCAACCATCTAATGCAAAGGGTAAATAGTCTCGAGAAAATAAAACAAAAACAGAATATATTCGAGTGGGTCGTTTAATGAATCATAGGTATTGGACAAAAGGTCATTTCTTTGTTTGATAACCGACATCTTTTAAAACGTGTACGCAACCATTTTTTAATAAAAAATTTATAAAAACCAGAATGGTAAAAATGTATGGCAAAATCAGAGCACATTGTTAATGCTTATAAAATTGATTTACCATTTCGGACGATTCATCTCGCTCACAGGTATTCAACAACCAAGTGGCATCTGACATTACAAAAAGAAACCTTGACAGTGAGTAAAAATTATTATTTTTATGTAATTTTATTTTTATCTATTGTAGTATCTAAAAGTTAAGATGGTTTAGTGGCGATGTTGGAAGATTCAACAGACACTGCGAATTTGGAAGCAGCAGTGCACCCATTCGTGAAAAGATAATGCGATGTTTGTTCTGCTACTAAATAATCACCACATTTGCAATTTTGAAATGATGTTATAAGATTTCTAGAATATATTGCATCTTGCGGGTAAAGACACCCGTCAAGGTCTCTGACAAATTATTAATATATTGTCGACAAAAAATTTTTAAATCTAAGAAAAACTAGAAGTATAACATATATGTATATTAACATATATCCTATTTTTAATACATATAAATAAATAGTTTGTGGTTTCTTAATTTTTTTATTAATTATTTAATTGTGTTTGTTTTCTTACACACAATTCAAATTATTATATTTTTATGTGCAATACACTCAATATCAATTAGAATCGGTTTTTTGATTTTGATACTTTATACCCAATCTACTTTCAGAAATATAATAATTAACAACAATTTGGGTTTTTTAGTACAAAAACAATTTTATTTCCCGCGTTTCTAGAATAGTTTAGTGCTACAATATAGAGGGTGCACAACTCCATTACCACTCTAATGCATTACAGTTTCCCTTTTCTCCAAAGGGGCTGTTTATCTATGATAGAGAAGCAATTTTTAAATAACAAATTTTTACAAAATAGCGTTTTTTTTAGTGCCATTTAAACTCAATTTCTTAATATTTACAAATAAAACGAATAGATTTTGTAGTGTTTTATTTTTACATTTTGTTATATGGAGGTGGAGTAAATCTACACCTTTTTTCTGCTACACTCATTTTTGTAATTAAAGGCAATTTTAACGTTGTTAAAATAATATCAATTAATAAAGTGAAGTTAGTATCAACTTTAGAATCGACAAGTCTAATTATTTTTGTGGTGTTTACATTTTTAATAAAAAATTAAATTTAAGTAATTTGGTTAAAATTTTTAAATGTATAAGTATAAAAATTTCACATTAATTTAATTTAATAGATTATGGTATGTTAGGTTGAGTGAATCATTTCTAATAGAGCACGGTTGTTATAGTTTTTTTTTCTAGACTAGTGATTTAAAATGAAAATTATGCAAATTTTCGACAGCCTGATCGGATAAAGCAGTATTTGGTTTTTGCGGTGAATTTAATTATGTTTTAATTGAATTTTTATGTGGGTTAATTCGTTTATATAGATATTGTGTGGTTTATCCTATATACAGGGTGCCCATAATCTATCTCATAACATGGGTAACTTTCTTAATATGCAAAATAGGTAATCGGTTAAAATAGAAAAGTTGGGCAGAATTACAAGCAAAATGTTAAACTTTTTTTCAAATTTGACATATGTCTTCAACTTTTTGAAATTTTGTGAAAAAACTGAAAACAGTCGATTTTTTTAATGTTGTCCTGTTCCACTACTACTTACTTTAGAACTGAACTAAAAATGACATCTTATACATATTTTTACGTAGAATTCGATAAAATTACTCAAAATGTCATAACCCTCTTGATTTTCGAGATATAACACAAACTTACATTTTTTAAATGACAATCATAGTTGGCTGTGATCTTATTAAATAGCTTTTGTTTTTGCGATTTCATTGATATAAGGTTCGATATACTTTACTCTTACATTTTTTTTGTAAATGCTAAAAGTAGTTTATTGATACAATTAAGCTGCAAAATAATACACAGGCAGGCTATGGAAACAAATGCTTCAAACAAAACCTGTTGAAACAAAAGCCTGTGTCGTCAACTAAATAATTTGATTTACATAAGTAAGTTGTATTATTCACGGTGATTTATTTTAAAAACATAAAATTCTCAAAATAAACAATGTATTCAAATGAAGAGAGAAACGACATGCTTTTTGTTATTATGCTAGCAACAGAAATAGTAATGAAGCCAGTGAAATGTATTTGCAAAGATATATGGAAAGAAGACAACCAGATAAAAGACTTTTTTCCAAACTGGAAAATAATTTAAAACTATACGGATCATTTATGAAACCAAAAGCTAAGCAAAAGTTTAATCAAGAAGACGAAGAAAGAGTTTTGGCATATGTAAATTATAAACCAAAAACATCTACCCATGAAATTGCAAGTGAGTGTGGTACTTCTACAGAAAAAGCTCGTTTAATTTTAAAACAAAATCGATTCAAGCCGTATAAATTTCATATCGGCAACACCTTGTATCCAGCCGACTCAGAGAGAAGATTAAATTACGCTCGATGGTTTTTAAGAGAAACTGACAACGATCCATATTTCTCGCGCAGAATTTTATTTACTGACGAGGCAAAATTTACCAATAACGGTGTATTTAATAGACATAATAATAACTATTGGTCTGAGAACAACCCTCATGTTACTGTTGAAAGACGAGATCAACATATTTTTTCAATAAATGTGTGGTGTGGCATCCTCGGTAGCAGAATAATTGGTCCGTTCTTTTACAATTACCATTTAAATGGAAGGCGATATTTAGAATTTCTTCAAAATGACTTGGAAGACATGTTAGATGAACTGCCATTAAATGTGGTACAAAATCTTACTCATTTCCAACATGATGGTGCTCCTGCTCATAATTTTAGAGCTGTTTCTGAATATCTTTCCGAACGTTTTCCGAGCTGGATCGGTAATTCAGGTCCTATTAATTGGCCGGCAAGAACACCTGATATCACACCTCTCGATTTTTTCTTGTGGGGAACCGTTAAAGACAGGGTGTACAAAGAAAAACCCAATAATGTAGAAGAATTAAAAGATAGAATTAGGTTGATTATTAGAAGAATTCGTCCTCGCAGTTTGGAAAAAGTGCATAGAGAGATGGTTAGAAGATGTCAAATGTGCATATTGGTTAACGGGGGCCATTTCGAACATTTAATATGAACTTTTATGTCTTTTGTACATTATTGAAATAGAACATAATTACAAACCATTAATAGTACCTACTTGTGGTATTATATTGTCAATATAAATTTTTGTTTCAAGTTTAACTAACTTGTAAATCATTTTGTTCCTTAATGGTATCAACAACACAATTTTGGGCATTTAAATAGAAATACAAGAGTAAAGTATATCGAACCTTATATCAATGAAATCGCAAAAACAAAAGCTATTTAATAAGATCACAGCCAACTATGATTGTCATTTAAAAAATGTAAGTTTGTGTTATATCTCGAAAATCAAGAGGGTTATGACATTTTGAGTAATTTTATCGAATTCTACGTAAAAATATGTACAAGATGTCATTTTTAGTTCAGTTCTAAAGTAAGTAGTAGTGGAACAGGACAACATTAAAAAATCGACTGTTTTCAGTTTTTTCACAAAATTTCAAAAGTTGAAGACATATGTCAAATTTGAAAAAAGTTTAACATTTTGCTTGTAATTCTGCCCAACTTTCCTAATTTAACCTATTACCTATTTTGCATATTAAGAAAGTTACCCATGTTATGAGATAGATTATGGGCACCCTGTATATCTTAGCACAATTTTGACAATTTATGTTGTATACTAATTCAGTTTGTATTAAAATATCAGTTTTATCTTTTAATTTACTTAAAAAAAATTTTTATTTTAATTTGTTAGATAATTTGGAATGTAAGGAATGTTTATGTAATTTTTTTTGATCCAAGTTTGAGTTATATTATTATTGAATCCATTCCCTAAAAAAATTAGATACTAGAATCATTTATACTTTGTTTGTTTATAATAAATTTGTTAAAAATTTTGTTTATATGTTTATTGACAAAAGTTTTAGGGTAGTTATTTTTTGAAAGCATGTTATTTATTTTATTTAAATTTGTTTTATGATACTTAGGTTCTGATAAAATTATTGATCTATCTACTAAGAAATTAATCAGTTTCTAATTTGTTATTGTTATTAATTTGTAAAGTAAATCTAGAAAATTTATTACTTTATTTTTATTTTCTAATTCTATTGTAAATTGAGTCTTGGATTGCAATCATTAAAGTTGGTTTAAATTGTATTAATTTGGTTTTATGAGCTGTAATTATTATGATATCTACTTATTTTTATATAATAATATTTCATTTGTTTTTTTAAGGTTATCAATTTCAATTACTTGATAAGGGATGACCCATATCGACACCAAATCTTTGTGAGAAAATTTGATTGTTGTATACACCATGTCCCACGTGAGACGGCCATTAAACATTCATGGAGATTGAATTATTTTGATTTTTTGCAAATTTGTAGATTTACATAAAAACTATGCTCTTCGAATAAAAATAAAATAATTATTGTACAAATTCTGGTTATACCGGAAGTGGACATTAACTTCGTTATTTTAAACTCAACATCCTGTATTTTATTTAAATATTATACTCAGTATAAAATTCTGTGAACGATCATACCGTTTTCGCGTTATTCAATTTTTCTAAATTTTAGTCGCCTGTAGACAATTTCTTAAAGTACCCTATCTCAGGTAATAATGTGATCAGATGCTTGAAATTTTACTAGGAAGTACTAAAGTAGTTGTACTTTTAATAAATGGTGTTTCAAAATTATTTTTAATTATTATTTATTAATATTTTAAACTTGAAAAACTTATTTATTTTAAATAGAACATACTGTTAATGTTTACGTCATTTTATTCTTAGCATTCTCTATAGCTATCTCTTGTCAGTTTAGAACAAATTGGAATTAAAGTATTAAATGTTTACATAATATTATTTTCATTTTATTTTACTTTCTTTTGTGCCGAGAAATGAACTAAAGAACAACCTTTCAAAATAACAAAATTATTGTATTAAAGAAAACAGTGAAAAATAATTTACATACTAACTAAAGACTAACTGAAATTAAACAAAAAGTGCGAAATGCATTCAATAAACTAGATGATGTACTTCAAGAAACCACTACACAAAAGAGATTGTTAAAATGTTTAGAAGCAAATGGGGGGACATTTTCAACACTTGTTAAAATGATTTTTTTTTTAATTATTGTTTGTTTTAAGTAACATCCTTTAGTTAGTATGTTCCTTATTTTTCTTTGCTTTCTTTAATGCAATAATTCTATTATTTTGAAAGATTGTTATTTACTACATTTCTCGACACACTAATACAAAAATGTTAAATAAAATGAAAATAATATTAAGTAAACGTTTAATATTTTAATTTCAATTTGCTCTAAACTGACAAGAGATAGCTATAGAAAATGCTAATGCAGATAGATGGAGAATAATTTTTTGAGTAAAATGACACATAAATATACACAAGGTGTTCTAAATAAGTTTTTCAATTTTAAAATATTTTATTTTTAATAATAATTTTGAAACACCCTGTATAACAAACGATTTAAATGTGCATGTCTATTAAAAGTACAACTATTTTAGTACCTCATCTTAAAATTTCAAGTATCTGATTAAAATAGTACCTGAGATAGGCGGTTATAGTTCCATATACGGCCATATGCGGCTATACTTCCAGTATAACCGGAAGCTGTATACCGGGTGTCCCAATAAGGATATAGAGCGGCCGTATCGCGACAATGGTAAGGCCTAGAAGTTTGGAAAAAAAATCCTTATGTATAAAGTGGCCAAGAGAAAAGGTTGGAAATTATTTTGAAGTTTTTCAACCGACCGCAAGGGGGCGCAAATGTTATGAAGGAACATAAACTTGATGCTATCTTGGAAAGTTGGACGATAAGCCCCAACTTTGAAGGTATAGTTTTATTGCTTGTGTTATACGGCATCATTTTGTCTTGACATTTTTCCGTATTTGTTATAATAAGGGAGGGCGAGGTCAAATCATTTTTCAGTGTTTGAATTGCAATATCTTCTGAACCATTGAAGCTATTAAAATATTTTTAACATCGTTTGAAAGAGAATTTTATGGTCTTTTAAGAAAATATTTTTGTTGAATCATCTAGTTTAAAACATACAAACTAGAGGGCGTTATCAACAACAATTACATATTTTTGTAATTTTTGGGAGAAACCAACAGAAAAACACCAAAAACTGCAACAAAAACTTGACTCGGACACGTGTTTCAACAGCTAAGCTGTTATCATCAGCAATACCAATACTGTTACTATGGTAACGCTACTTTAAATATATTTGACATTTGTCAAAAGTAAAGTCGGATGGAGATATTGCCATGCGGTTTTTACTAAAATATAACTGACTACATAACGGCTAAGAATCTGTAAATAAAACACTACCGTTCTATTTAACTTTTTCCCAAACATTACAAAATATGTAATTGTTGTTGATAACGCCCTCTAGTTTGTATGTTTCAAACTAGATGATTCAACAAAAATATTTTCTTTAAAAGACCATCAAATTCTTTTTCAAACGATAGCAAAAATATTTCAATAGCTTCAATGGTTCAGAAGAAATTGCAATTCAAACACTGAAAAATGATTTGACCTTTCCCTCTCTTATTATGACAGATACGGAAAAACATCATGAAACAAAATGATGCCGTATAACACAAGCAATAAAACTATATCTTCGAAGTTGAGACTTATCGTCCAACTTTCTTTACTCCTTGGCCTTGTTGATGTCTGGTGATCCGTTTCTGGCCTTGATGAGGGCTGTATAGGATGCGTCCTGGTCCAGAAAAGATATATTCCCCAGAGGAGAGCTGCGCCGCCTACCAGTACTATTGTGGTGATGCTGCTAATTCTAAGTGTTTTCGTATAATGTTGTAATTTGTTGAAAGTATTGGGTGGTGAAGTAAGTATGCTGCGGCATTTCGAGTGATATTATGACATCGTTGTTGTGTTGTGCTATATTCCATAATTTTTCCAAGTTTGATAGGCGGGTTAAGATGTAAATTTGTGTTTTTCTGGATGCTGAATCCTTTTTGATGTTGTTATGGAGTTTTAAAATTTCTTGACCTAGTTGTTCTTGCTGTCGAACGAGTGCGTTGATCTTTTCCATTTTGATTATTGTAGTTTTTTTTTGTGTTCACTTCTTTTTAACTGGTGGTTGTAGATTTTAGTTGATTGTTGGCGTCTTCTTGGCCGGTGGATGTGAAGTAGTTAGTTGTCGGCGTCTTCTGGGCCGGTGATTGTGTAGTAGTTAGTTGTCGGCGTCTTTTTGGGCGGTGGTTGTGGATTGGATTGTAGTTAGTTGTCGGCGTTTTCTTGGCCGGTGGGTGTGTAGTAGTTAGTTGTCGGCGTCTTCTTGGCCGGTGGTTGTGTAGTAGTTAGTTGTCGGCGTCTTCTGGGCCGGTGGTTGTGTAGTAGTTAATTGTCTTCGTCTTCTTGGCCGGTGGTTGTGGATTGTAGTTAGTTGTCGGCGTCTTCTTGGCCGGTGGTTCTGTAGTAGGTAGTTGTCGGCGTCTTCTTAGCCGTGGTTGTGGATTTTAGCTCGAAGGACCAAATTTAAAAGCACGTCTCGAAAGACCGAATGTAAAAGCACGTTGATTAGGGTGTACTTTTTACTGTAGACACCTACCCCGATAAGCAATATTTCAACAATATCAGTTTCTGTGATAGGTGCCAAATGATCAAACTGGTTTAATAGAATGATGCTTTATTTAACTTTTAATTGAGTATTTATACCTTTTAGATTGTGCATTAAGCAGTTTACTTACATTAAGCGGTTTACTTATTGTTACAGTAACACATTATGAAATTTTGTTAATGCACTGTTAAGTATTAAATATAATTTTTTGCAATTTTGCTTACTAATTATTTGTACCAATTTATAGCAATGCGTTGAGCAATTTATGTTTAATTATTTTAAACACTGTAAATCTACAAATTTCCAAAAAAAATCAAATAAAGTAACTAGATTCAAGTATAAAAGTTATTATTTCAATGAATTATTTTTTAAGGATATTAGTAATTTTTTAATTCTGTTCCAATAAAAATGTATAGATTCAATTGCTAGTTCTAATGGTATATTGGTATAAGTCAAAGTTAGATCCAAAAAATTTTATAAACATTTCTTACATTCCTAAATTATGTAAAAAATTGAAATAATCATTACACAATAAAACAAAAAAATGTTTAGTAAATTAAATGATAAAACTGATATTTTAAAATGAAAAGAATAGTAATTGTCAATATTATATGTACTCTATAAGAGCCCTTCTAGGTGATGGTGGGAAGAATACTCAACTCAATAAGTTGTAATCGCCGACGTCTGTTACTTAAGTGTTTTTAATGTGTGTTATTTATATAAATGTCAAATTTGAATAAGAATACATTTTTAAAAATTGTAATTGTTGTTTTTTAAATTTTTTAAATTGACCTATCATCTACTGATAAATTTTATTAGTAAATTGACTACCAACTCGTTTTTTAACTAGCCTTGATAAATCACACACAACGGTGGGCGAAACGTCAGCGGCTACAACTTACTGAGTTGAGTATTCTTCCCACCTCCACCTAGAAGGGCTCTTATAGAGTACATATAATATTAAAAAAGTTTTTGGAGGCAACTTTACTTATAAATTGTGAAAATTGTGATAATATATACAGGGTGTAACCGAATAACTATTCCTAATTTTCAGAAATGATAGAGGACACTTAAATAAACATTTTTGCTTTGTGCTTTGTTTTAGTATCGAGATAAAATGAAATAAAGTAGAATCACAGCAACCTATGAAAAACATCTGAGCAAGTTATGAAAACAATAACTATATTCGTAGTTGTCATTTGGCGTGTGTCACAAATTAATCTTTATTGTAATAAGTGTGTTTAATTGTCATTTTGCATTAGTGTTTGATTGAAAATGCATCATTTTAGAAATATTGAATTAGCATACATGCATATTGCCTACGGCGTAGCTAACGGTAATGCTAACGAAGCAAGGTACATTTATGCGGTGCGGCATCCTCAGGGTCACCTTCCCTGTCATACATCATTTTTAAGATTAGATCAGCGTCTTCGAGGTACTGGTGACATCAAAGTAAAGAAAACAGATCGGGAGCCAATCGTACTGTCCGAAATGTTGACTTTGGCGACCAAGTTTTACTACAAATTGAAAATAACCCGAAAACAAGCACATCTGTATGGAGGGTATTAAAGGAATACCAGAAGCATCCGTTTCACATTCAAAAAGTACAATCGTTAATTCCTGCCGATTATCCCAACAGAGTTCAATTTGCCGAACGGGATTTTAATCAAATTATCGACGAACCAGATTGTCTAGGTATGTATTATGGACAGAGCAGGCATGTTGTACCAGAGATGGCTATTTTAATACACGCAGTAGCCACATTTAGACCGACGAAAATCTTCACGCCCGTTTACAGGTTACGTCATCAATGGAAGTTTTCCGTTAATATTTCGGCTGGCATTGTCGACAATTATGTGGTGGGGCTATATTTACTGCCTGCGCGGTTAGATGGTCGTGTGTATAGGATTTTTCTGGAACATACCCTACCAGAATTGCTTGAGGATGTCCCACTTAATATTCGAAAAAATATTGTTTTCCAGCATGAGGGTGCACCAGCACACTTTGGACGAAATTGCCGAAATTATTTAAATGCACAATTTCCAAATAGATGGATTGAAAGAGGGGGCTGATTTCTTGGCCAGCACGTTCACCAGATATGACTTCACTTGATTTTTGTATTTGGGGTCATATTAAATTACTGGCTTATGAGACACCTGTTAATACAGAACAAGGGTTAGTGGCTCAAATTATTCAGGCGTTTAATGAAATTCGTGAACGTTTGCAGTTATTTCGAAGAATTCGGCGGTCGATTACACATCGTTACTTTTTATAAGTTTGATGATGAAGTTTAATAAGTTTGATGCAGTATTATTTCTAATAAAATTTTCCGTAACTTAATTGCTTTAGTTTAGTAGCTAATTACACTTTTCTGTTGTAATTAAGATTGTATTTACATATCTCTAGTTTAACTTGACAACGAGAAATTTTCGGACACTATAGTTCATAAAGCAAAAATGATTATTTAAGTGTCCTCTATCATTTCTGAAAATTAGGAATTGTTATTCTGTAATACCCTGTATATAGGACAAACCAAACAATATTTATGTAAACGAATTAACCAACATAAAAGTTCAATTAATACAAATTAAATTCAACACAAGCACCAAATACTGCTTTATCTGATCATGCTGTCAAAATTTGCATAATTTTGATTTTAAATCGCCAACTATTCTAGAAAAAGAAAAAAACCATAACAAACAAGCTCTACAAAAAATGATTCATAAAAAAAATTGCAAAATTCAGTAAATTATAAAAACAAATTACTTAAATTTAAATTTTCTATTAAAACATTTAGACACAATAAAAACAATGAAAAATGCTCTGAAATTTAACCATTCTGAAGTTGATACTTACTAACTTCACTTTATTAATTGACATTATTTTAACAACATTAAAATTGTCTTTAATTAGTAATTATTACAAAATTGAGTGTAACAAAAAATAGGTGTAGATTGATTCTACCTCCATACAACAACATGTAAAAATAAATCTTAAATGTTATACTTCTTATACAGTGTGTATCCAGTATAAAATGATGTACATGGGGATATTAGAAACCGTTGGAGATACAACGTCGGTTAAACGAGAAAAAAGTTGGGCATTTATCTGCCCAAAAATAATCTACGTTTGTTTTAATTTAAATTTATACTGTTACATAGATACAGGGTAAAACAGGAACTGTGCATTTTAGAAAAACCGCCATACTTCCTTTATTATAGAAGCTATGGTTATCAAATTTTTAGGATATGGGTAAGAGGATACGTCGAAGCTAAAATAGATGCCAAAATTGTTTAAACCTACTATGTTGTGCACTGTTAAAGTCAACTTTTGTTTTTCTTATAGGCGCCATATTACATTTCTGCATTTTCAAAATCCTTATTAAAAATTTACCCATGTATAACACATTTATGTTTGGTTAAGCTAAAGCTAAAGTTAAAAATAACAAAATTAAGATTTCAGGGTAGTAGGCTTTGATATTGCTATTGTTAATCTAACTGTCAAAGCATAATTTATTGTTAGTCAGTGTCAGCTGTGTTTAGTTAATAAACTGTAAGTTTAAAATAAATTACTTTTCAAATAGTGATAAGTACGATATGTTGGAGTGTTTTATTCTTTGTCGCAGAAATGACGCGCAAGCGTAAGAAATGTATTTGAATAAACCTCCTGAAAGACGACAGAGCTATGTTTAGACGTCTGAAAGACAACTTTATTGCCGGAAAAACCTGTAGACGAAAATAAAGAATACTTGGTTTTGCAAAGAGTGGTTGAGACACCTTGTACATCTCTACGTCATATTGAAGAGAAAACAGGCGTTGCTCGGTCAACAGCGGATAATATTTTAAAGCGCCATAAATATCATCCTTCACTTGAACGGTCTTGCCAGGGGCTCCAGGATGGCGATACGATTAGAAGAATGGCATTTTGCCAGTGGTTTATTCAGAAAAATAATAAAATACTAAACTTCTTCTTACAAATCCTTTGGTCGGATGAGAGCCGATTTACGAACTGTAGACTCTTTAATCGTAAAAATACCGTTTACTGGTCAAATGTAAATCCACCGCTATCTCGTGAAGTTAGACATCAAGTGAGGTGGAGATTTAACGTTTGGTAAGGTGTTTTGGGTATCTGCATGATTGGACCATATTTCTTAGATGAAAACCTAAATTTTGAGAGATATTTGAACCTTTTACAAACAAACGTAGCGGAAGAACTTATGAACCTTCCACTAGCGGTCTGCGACAGATGTTTTTCCAACACGACGTCTTACTGTAATCCTAAAATTTTGTAGTTTCCTTGTTTTTAATGTTTGTTGTAAGAATAGAAAACATTTAATGGTATTTTCAAAAAATGTATTGGTTCCTCCATTATTATTATTCAAATATATTTTAAAATTTAATAGCAATATCAAAGCCTACTACCCTGAAATCTTAATTTTGTTATTTTTCATAATTTAACTTGACCGAACATAAATGTGTTATACATGGTTAAAGAGCGTTTTTAATGAAGATTTTAAAAATGTAAAAATTCAATATAGCGACCATAAGAAAAACAAAATTTGAATTCGGCCGTGCACAACATAGTAGGCCTAAACAAGTTTTGGCACCATTTTTAGCTTTGGTGTGTCCTCTTACCCATATCCTAAAAATTTGATGACTACAGCTTCAATAATAAAAGAAATATGACAATTTTACTAAGTTTTCTTTTCTCCCACTTAACCGACGCTGTATCTCTAACGGTTTCCAATATCCCCATGTACAATCATTAAATTTAAAACTTGGACGCCACAATTTCTGTAAACAAAAGTTTGCACATTGTAAAGCTGGCTTAAGGGTATCATTTACAATTCTAACAGCAGGTAGTCTTTGCAGGGGTTATCTTATAGAAGGACTGTAGAATGAATCATTTTAGAAAATAGGTAATTTACGTTGCTTACTTAATTTTTTTCTTTAAAGAATATATTTGAAGGTATCGCTAATTAAACACCATAGCTCGATTAATTATCGAATCAAAATTTTGTTTAGGAAATGTTTACAAAATAAAATTAGAAATAATTTTGATTTAAAAAACGTCTACAAGCAATAACTTTTAAATTAAATCAAAAACTAAACATGGTTATTTGGGTTGACTGATTATTACTTATTTTTAAATAAATCTAACCTACTAATTATTGTAAGTTATTAAAAAAATCATTAAACTCTCTATTCATAATATTTAGTCCTTACAAAATGTATATTTTATGACGTTTCATTTTTTTCTGTAGTTAATATAAAAAGTGAAAATAAAAACTAAGGCAATTCTTATTGTCAACGTATATATTTAGTTTTTGACAAGAATTTATTACATAATTATAATTAAGATACCAAGTTATAGTTTAAAATTAAATGAAAACTTTTTTTTAAATAAAGGTATTACTATATAAATAAATATAAGAAATCAATAATGGGTGTGACCTCCATTATTATTGATACATTCTTGGAGGCGTCTGCTCATTGACGCTATCAAGGTATCAATATAATTAATATTAATCGTTTCCCATGCGGTATCAATGGCTGCAATTAGTGCATTACGGTTTACTGGTATAAAATTTGGCCCTTGTTGTCTTCGGATAACAGCAAGTATTCGAGCCCAAACATTTTCGATAATGTTAAAATCTGGGCTTTTGCTGGCCAGGGTAACAGCTCCAAGTTATTTGCTTGTATCCAGTTGCGCACAACCTGCGAAGTATAGGGTCATCATATCCCGATAGTTAATTATCGAATGTTCCAAGAAAATATGTGTAAATAGTAAATGGAATCTACTAACGTAACGTTAAGTCGTTAATTATAGTTACATAACTCTCCTTTCATAAGATATAGTTCATATTAATATGCTTATTGTAAAGCTTCGTACACACCTGAACAACAAACCGAGGAACAAACAGAACAACGAACCGAACGGCAATCGGAACATTAATTTGGACGGTGCTACGTACGAATTTTAGAACAGATTCGCAAGTCCTGATTGTTCCACGAACGGTTTGCGGCGTTCCCGCAACTTGTCGGTTTTTTCTCCGACATCAAAGAAAATGCGCGCGAATGCGTTTGCAGGTTTGGACGAATCTAAACAAAACGGCGAACAAACTTATGCGGGAGAATTAAATTATTTATTTTTGTCCTCCCTTTTGTGGGTTTGTTGTGTTTTAGGTAATATTATGGAGTTGACAGAAGAAAAATGTTTTAAATTAATCAGTGTTTAAGAATGCAAGAAAAAATGATCCCTATTAGCATCATTTGGACGGGAAATTACCAAAATAAAAAAAAAAACAAGTAAATTATAATTTTTACTCTTCTTTGTGCGTAAAATTTGGTTGGCACTATCTTCTTGTTTTCCGCAATTTTCTCTTCTCAATAATAAATATATATGAACTGAAAACTACTGAAAATAATTATGGGAACAGCACAAACGTTCCGTTTGTTGTTCGGATTGTGGAAATCATAAAAGATCGTTTGTCGTTCTGTTTGACTTTCGGTTCGTTGTTATGTTTGTTGCTCGGTTTGTTGTTCAGGTGTGTACGAAGCTTTACAACTTAAGCAACAATTTTTGGCGAATAAAGATTAGTTTGTGATGTAATATTAGAAACACAAATTTATATCATATCAAATTTATGACAACTTAAAACCAAGAACGTGTATGTTATTGCTAAGAAATTATTAAGAAAAAGCGCAATTGCAGTGTAAATATTTATAATTAGATATTTTCGAAAGTTTATAAGTCCTCTATTGTAATCTTAATACTTAAAAGAAAATCCTGTCCATTAGCATTATAAGGAAATGGCTTTTACTTTATGAATAAGTTTCAATAACAATAGAATATCCTTTTGTTTAATTTACTTCCTTTGAGTCATATTGCTCTAAGGGTTGTTACATTGGTCATTAGAAGTATGTAATAAATAAACAATTACCTACTGTTTGAGAAGGGTAGTGTGAACCAATAAATAAAGTAAGAAATGTAAATTCCATTTTAGTTTAAAATTTCAAGTGTTGTGAAAATGCCACCTCATCTCGGTGCTGATTTGAAAGCGCGGATTGTTTCGGAATTAGCGGCGGGCCGTAGCGTGCGTGAAATTTCACGTATGTTAGATATACCAAAAGCACCGTAGGGCATTACCGAGTAAAATGGAATCTTGAACACACTTTGGAAAGAGCCATCGAAAGTGGTAGACCTAAAGTATCTACACGTGCTCAAGATCTCGAGTTGTTTCATTACGTAACAGAACAACCATTTGCTACATACTCCAGGGCTATAGCAGATACACATTTTCTCGGATGCCGTATAACTGCACAAAAAGATTAAAGGAGATGGGAATAAAGAAGTATAATGCTGCTGCGAAAGAAGTTCTCAGTGACGAAAATATGAGACGTCGTCTGGAATTTGCAAGGCGATATGTGAACGAACCTTTGGAATTTTGGAATCGAGTGATTTTTAGCGACGAAAAAACGTTCAATAGCCGCAACGATGGACCACTAAAAGTTTTTAGAATGGAAGGAACTCGTTACGAAAATAATCACATATGTCCTAAAAACGAAGTGGTTATTTTTCTGTGAATGTGTGGGGTTGGGTTAGCGCGCGGGGTCCAGGAGTTTGTTGGGCTATCGATGGACGTCTTGATTCTGCTGCGTATTTAGATATTTTGGAAACTATTATGAAACCTTCAGTCGAAGTGTTTTATCCAGACGAAGATTATATTTTCCAACAAGTAAGTATTCTTATTTCACTATACTTTCTCCAAAAATAGTTCGGGATCTGTTGAATTAACATTTTCATAATGTATTTTTGTTGTTAAAGGACAACGCCCCTATTCATACTTCGCGGGTTGTGCGCAATTGGATACGAGAAAATAACTTGGAGCTGTTACCCTGGCCAGCAAAAGCCCAGATTTTAACATTATCGAAAATGTTTGGGCTCGAATACTTGCTGTTATCCGAAGACAACAAGGGCCAAATTTTATACCAGTAAACCGTAATGCACTAATTGCAGCCATTGATACCGCATGGGAAACGATTAATATTAATTATATTGATACCTTGATAGCGTCAATGAGCAGACGCCTCCAAGAATGTATCAATAATAATGGAGGTCACACCCATTATTGATTTCTTATATTTATTTATATAGTAATACCTTTATTTAAAAAAAAGTTTTCATTTAATTTTAAACTATAACTTGGTATCTTAATTATAATTATGTAATAAATTCTTGTCAAAAACTAAATATATACGTTGACAATAAGAATTGCCTTAGTTTTTATTTTCACTTTTTATATTAACTACAGAAAAAAATGAAACGTCATAAAATATACATTTTGTAAGGACTAAATATTATGAATAGAGAGTTTAATGATTTTTTTTAATAACTTACAATAATTAGTAGGTTAGATTTATTTTAAAATAAGTAATAATCAGTCAACCCAAATAACCATGTTTAGTTTTTTGATTTAATTTAAAAGTTATTGCTTGTAGACGTTTTTTAAATCAAAATTATTTCTAATTTTATTTTGTAAACATTTCCTAAATAAAATTTTGATTCGATAATTAATCGAACTATGGTGTTTAATTAGCGATACCTTCAAATATAAAATTAAGTAAGCAATGTAAATTACCTATTTTCTAAAATGTGCTTAGTGTAATGATTTATTCTACAGTCCTTCTATAAGATAACCCCTGCTAAAATTACCTGCTGTTAGAATTGTAAATGATACCCTTAAGCCCGCTTCACAATGTGCAAACTTTTGTTTACAGAAATTGTGGTGTCCAAGTTTTAAATTTCATGAGGTACATCATTTTATAATGGACACACTGTATAGTTGCGTATGAAAATTTTGTTCTTTTGCTTACTTAATAATGTATTCTGTATCAATTTTGGATGTAAAACAAGTTCTTGCGAAAAGTCGTTGTTTATAAACTAAAAATTTTTTAAAATATGTTGCATCATGTAATCATTTTTGAACAAAAACTAATCAAACCATTTACATAAAAATAAAATTAATGTTTACTACATGTGGGCGCGTTTTTTAATTAACTTAAGAAATTTTATAAAAAATCATCCACTCTGTTAACGCTGCTGACACAGTCTCGAGTATTATTTATTAAACTTCAATGGAGAGAGATCATAAAATTTATGTTTTGGGATAATATTGCCAGCGTGCAGCCAAAATAAACGGTGTCAAACTTAGATTAATCAAGAATCGCCATATGCGTCGTTAATTTAATTTTTTTTCCAAATTTAAGTTTCCAAAATGTTTGAATTTTAATACATTCTTACATACTATATATTTTGGTTGGAGATTGAAATTAAATAACTCACAATTTCACTTTCTTGCTTAATCTGCTTTTCGTATTTCAATAATTCTTATTAGTCTGGTTTAATAAAAAAAAAGAGAAACATTTTATTATAAATATTTCATTTAACCAGTATCTTTAAAATAATAAAAATGCTTTATATAATTACTTTTGTTTTTGAGGATCCTTTCGCAGAGATCCATAAATTCTTTGTGGATTTTATTTTGTGATGAAACTGTCTCTGTAAATGCAACGTTTTAATATTCAACCGTATGTAATTTCATCGCACACATGTTCTTTGTACAAAATTTGTGCTTTGATGAAATTTATGTTTAACATATCAACAAGTAACGTTCGCAACGTAAGCAAACTAATTCAATTTCCGCGATCCAGAATGTTTATCTTTTAGACAAATTGATTTATTTTTTATTATGTTACTAAGAAGCATGCGGCTTTTACACAATGAAGAAAAATAATTGCATTTTAAGAAAAAAACATCTCATATGATATTTCCAAAGGTAAAAGTAAACTTGATTAAAATTAATTATTCTCAAAACATGGTTTTGTGTAAAATGTCAGCTTTTAAACTTATCCTACTTAAAATCAATTTATTTTCTAAGGAAACCAGAATATATAGTGGAACGAGAAAGCGCAAACAGCATTTGAAAAATTCAAGCAACAAATTAGAGAGGTAACATTGCATTCGAGTAGCGTCCGGTCTACCTGCTTTAATCCGGTGACTGAAAATATATATATATCCGTGTAGCGTCCGATGTAGATAATCTCTCTACCCCTAATGATAGTGACAAAGTTTGATTTTGATACTGCTATTACGATTGTAATTTTTATAAAGAAAGAAACTGTAATAACTGTAACCTACCCACCAACACCGTTCACCTCCGATTACATGAAAACAACTTAAAATGATTAAAACAAATGTATCTGGAAAAAAAGTTTGTGTTTCTAATTTTTATTATGAGTCTCATTTTTTTAATAAATGAAATTGTGATACTCGGGTATATGGGTTCTGGCGTTAGTCGGAGATGTCATCACAGGCTTACAATTTTTGTGACGTTACTCGGTATTACCGGCTTATACACCCACAAACAGCGGTCCAAAAAGACAGAAAACTCTTAACCATATATGAACACCTACTCCAAGGACGTCAGTTTATGATCTACACCGATAACGTTCGTTTCAAACAAAAACCAGAAAAATGTTTACCGCTGTAATTAAGATACATAGACTACATAGGACAATTTTTAACGAACATACAATACATATCAGAGGAAGACAACATAGTGGTCGATGCATTGTCCGGGGTAAAACAACTCAAGACAGGAAGGAAATGTTGAAAGACCAAGAAAACGACAGCTATAAAACGAGTTACTAAACAATTGAAGTATCCAGCTAAAGAAAATTTAGATGCCAGGGTGCACAACCCAAATATATTACAACACGTACACAGCAAACGGAAGACCCTTCGCCACCAAAACATTCAGACCTGAAGTCTTCGAGGGCTTACACTAGCTATCACACCCCAAAAGTAGAGCGTCAGCCAGACTCGTATTTCAAAGATTTGTATGGTTTGGTATTAAAAACGATAGATCGGAGATAGATGCAGCAATCCACACATCAAAAGTGATAACACACCACAAACCGCAGGCATCAAGCTTCCAAGCATCATCAGCATGATTCAACTAGACCGTTTATCACGTTAACCAGAAGCTATCGTTAGAAAATGTTAAAATTGAAACAGTAACACGAGCATGCTTTCGCTCACTGGATCGCAAGAATTGGAATACTGTTACCGAAACCAATACTGTTACCACAGATCAAAAAAAGTAATTCAATGCAATACTATTCCAGCAGCACAAAAACGCAACTAGATTCACGAAGCGCAGAGTGACAGCATATGTCCCACAGGCGGACAGTTTGGTAGAGAGATTCTACCGCCAGTTAAAAGCAGTCTTAATGTGCTACACCACCAGCGATTAGTACGAGCGTTATCCATCGCCCTGCTTGCAATAAGAACAGCATGGAAAGAAGATCTGTCTGCCACAGTTGTAGAAATGGGGTACGGGAAACTATTCGCATATTACAGTCTGTATACTATTGGCGCGGAGTAATAAATCATAATTGCTTGAAATAATTCTTTATTTTCTTGTGAAAGCAGTACTTCTACGGTTAAGTAAAAACTAATAAATTCTAACCAAAATACGATCATTGTGCCGCTCTTGCAGCATATCGACCCATCTAGGGTCTGAGAACAATAATTTAATCTGTGTAAACATGTTGCCATCAGCCCAGGTACTGACGAAACGAGAATCATAGCCGTAGATGTGGGTATTATACCAAGATACAAAAATAATGGTATATAATACGTAAGAAGTAAAATTTGTAATGTGATCTACTATACAAATAAAATAAATAACATATAACCACATAATAATTCATATCAAGGTAGATTTTACTATTATAATATATTTACCTACTAAAAATATGATTTTCCAAACGTATCAGGTACCTACGCCACTGCAATATGGGAGATTCGATAATTCTGACAGGTTTATTACTCCGCACCAATAGTATACTGAGTATAGGCGAAAAGAATAGAACCATATAACTATAAAGCACGACTACGACGCCACATAAAAACGCCAAAACAAGTACCGACAGCAACACACGTACGAACATGAGTTTTGTATTTTTCCTATTTAAGCAGTTCAGTCAAACAACGTAAATTTTCCTAAAAAAAGGTATGGCGAAAAAAAAACGACTGCAACGACTATAGAACAGATCGTTCAGTCATTGAAAAGGAAAAAAGTATTAACAATAAGTAAAGATAGAAAACACTACGCGGGGACGGTAGAATGAGTAAACCCAGCGTTCACAAAAGAGCAACGTCATACGACCATATGAAGAACAAGGGAAGACAAGAGAACTCGCTCCCGGAGAAGAGTCTGCCACCCGTACGATTTGAAGTGTAATTCCATCACTAGAAAAGAGGTATGTAGGGATGACGCTATATCCACGTGCTAAAAAATACTCTCACGCGCTATCTCCGGAGTTTCTATAGCATGGAAACAAATTCACAAGTTTTAGTTTGTTCCAGCCAGGCCTCAGGCAGTTTCACATCCTACGCCGAAGTTTTTTTATATAGCCCAGACGCGGAACATTATTCTTGCCTTGAAATTTATTGTAGGCCGGACAGGTTGTTGCAGACTCACCTCCTACTACACCTTATGGTACTCACAGAAATCGTCCCTTACTTTCGACAATGGCGGAACACTGTTAAAATGTCGCTTACCTACCTTTATAGATGACTAAAAGTCATTATTACGAATCAATTTCGGAGTTTTGTTAGACGCCACCCAGATCTTTTAAATGTCCAATAAATGTTACTAAAAATCCAGGAAAACTATAAGCAACTGAAAAAAATAATTTTTTATTTAAATGTAAGAATATTTTGCAAACACTGATTACACCACGGTCTCATTCCTTTGCTAACGCAATCGCTTTACTTAAGACCACTCGCTTTCACTAGTGAACGCAGATTATACGAAAGTTTGCTTAGAACTATTTACAGATTCACAAAGATCATGATCGAAATGAGACTGTGGGTTTTGTTTAAAACAAAATAACTAATTTAGCATCAAATTGAAAATTTACCAACCTCATCTCAGTTTGTTGATTTTGGGAAATATATCAAAACGAAATACGCAAGAACGTTTCTTAATTTAATTCAGTTATTTGTAACTGCACACGAAAACACTCAAAACATTGTAGTTTATAGGAATAAACAATCAGATTCATTACAGTTGGTTTCCTTCTGATGAGACGAATAATCTGTTTTGCAGTATACACCAAAATTTCCCAAGGTTTATGTCGTTGTTACACTAAATTTCTTTAAAGAGAAATATTTTTATTACGCCGATTACTTATTTAATCCTTCACGATATGCATTGTTATATTCAATTCGCAGTTTTAAGAGATATTGTTAAATAATCCGCTTGCGTTTGTTTCTGACCTTTATTTAAATCGGACAAAAAATATCTTTTAGGTTTGCAAACTGTATTGTTCCTTATCTTTATTATCAATGTAAGTTTAACACACGCATACAAATAACTTCTCAATAGTTACGAGGACAACGATTCGCGTACTTTTATTATCTGGCGGTTGTATGATTTTAACAACATTATTCTGTTAAGTTTCGCACATGTTTTTACTACATGTTACTAATCTCGAGTTTGAATATCGACTGCCTTAGCAATACTAAAATACAAATTGAGGAAGTGCGTCCCCCTTCCTAAACTTTTCTTACATACACAAAACCTTACAAAAATAATACGTTACAGTTCTCAGAAAGATAAACAATCTTCAAATTCAAAATTTTAACCGTGGCTTGTAATCAGTGTACTATTCATTTTAGTCATAACAAATATTCAATTTACTTTATAAAAGCGATAACTTTTCAGCTCTTTTCTTCAAACAAACATATGGGGTATGTTTCTACAACACCGTTGATAAGAAGTGTCAAGATGCGTTTTGCCAGATTATTCCAGTACCATCGGGAATTATTGTGGTTGATTTTCACAAAATGGTCAACATTCAGTAAGAGATCCATCATAGCTCGATACCTACCCGAGCACTATTGTTTAAAGGAAATATCGGAAATTGTGGTGAAGCTTTTGTCGATAAAAGAGAATTATACCTGGCTTTCAAAATTATAATATCTATCTTTCTTTTAGAGTATTTTTTTCCTTTTTGTGGTTTCCTTTGCTGTTGTTTTTGCCTTGGATTCTTTCATTTGCTCATTACTACGATGTCCTGAACACCATAATGGCAACTGCTATATGACGAAGCGACCAAGCTCTTGCATTATCTCCTGGGCTGCTAGCCGTAGATGTTCGTTGGGGGAAACGAGCGAGATAAAGTTAAACTGGGGAATACTTACAGCCGCGAATCAACTGTACTATCTTGGGAATTTTGTTAATCCCTATCGTAACCACCAACATTTATCTGAAATTTCTGAACTTTAATTTATTATTTCGGGAGTGTCGTATCTCTGCAAACAGACTTTAAACGCCAGCAGTTAATTGTTGTCGAAACAAACGTGCCTTCAGCACACAGTGATTTCGTGTTCCAGACTTTTTAATTCGCACTTACGTAAGTTACGCTGTTTGCTTAATAAGCGTTTCTATTTATATATTTGTATAATTGCAATCACATTGAAAGCTACAATTTTATAATTTTATAATTTCAACCAGATACAAAACTCATTTGTTTCATATTTTGTAGATTAAACACAAGTACTTGTATTACCAATTATAGGTTACAATAAAATCATTGGCGTACCGTTGCATATACGTTTGAACTGCGCGAATTAAACAATACCGTTCTGCTCTAATTTATCTGAAATTTGTCAGATCATTTTAATTTTTGTGTGATATTACTACTGTGATCATTGTAAATTGTTTCTTATCTTAAATTTTTAATGAATAGAACGTGTTATTTGTGTGTTGCGTTTTCTGTCTTATCATTTCTTGTCATTTTGATTATTTCTTTTGTGAGGTATAGAATAGCTACTGGTGATTAGTTCGTTGTTAGTTCTTTCTTTCGGCTATCAGAACTTGGCGTTCTTAATACTTAATATCCCTAGACTAGTTTCTTATTGGTCTAAATCATACCACGCCCTACTCTTCGCTGAACGGTTACACTTTCTACCTTCTGACCGTAACACATTGTTATGTTTGTTTAACAATCGCTTAAGTATAAACTCAGTTTTCTAACAGATGTCTGTAAACGAAATCAACAAACTGTTTAAACAGAATTGATTGTCCGAAAAACAACAAAACAACACAATACTGTGAGCAGGCAATACTACTACAGTGACACTGATTAATCATTAGTATGGCTATGTGGCGCGCTAAAGTCAACAGTGGCGTAGCATTACATCTAATTAGATGATGCACTCCGTCGCTCTCAAGTCAAATAATATTTGTTTTATTTTTGTTGTACGTCTGAGTACTTCTTAAAGATTTTCCGCTACTCTCCAGTGGTAGTCTTACCAGAGTTTGAGAACCGTAGATTAATTACGCATAAATACATACACAATGTTTACATTTATTACTATTGTCAAATAGTATTTTTTTTTGTTAACCAAGGTGGTTTTCGGGATTTTATTTTTTTATTATATCTATTAAGTACATAAAGCTGTAAATTCCATTTTTCGTGAAAAAAGTTATCATCCGCCACTTAAATTTGTCAAAAACCAATTTCATGTAAAATTACTCTACAAAAATTTTTAATATGGTTACCAAAAATCGGAGTCATGTTCTGTTAACTGATGTCAATTTGGTGTATGAATCATTTAACCATTTTTTTTAGAAACAATAAAACAACATTCACCAACCAAAAAATATAGAACTAATTAAGACTTACTTCTGATGTCATTATACTTGTAGTGAAGAAAAAAGATGCATCAATGGTATACTCGTAAAAATTTAATAGATGTGGATTATCTTGTGTTCCAAGATTAAGACTAAATACAAAAACAAAAGTTATTGAAAGCTGCCGAGAATTGTTAAAAAATTTGAAATTATGTTAATGCTGTTAAAAAATATCAATTACGAAAACAATGAATAATGGAAAGAGTCAGTACACCCACATGAGTTGTCCATCAGAGAGCAAATACCATTAATTACAGATTTTTTTTTTCTGAATTTGACGTTAAAGAAATATAAAATTTGCGCTTTTGATGAACTTTCATTATACAGTGACCGGCAAAGAGTTTGCATCAAATGGGAAAAATTTTTGTAATTGAGATATCCAAAACTTTTTTGGAAAATGAATTCAGCATATTGAATAACAAAAAGCACTTTGACAAATATCATGTGACCACTGATTTAAAAAATATTCCTTAAATATGTAAAAAGTGAGGTTAGATGACAAGATATTGAAAAATGCCTAAAAGAAAAATTGTTAAGAATTAGATTATACGTCTATGTGCAAATTTTCAAAAAAAAAATAACGACTTTTCAAAAATATTAGTTTTCCGGAAATTTTTTTTATGTTTTTGTATGAGCTTATTATCCAGGCAATATTGTAAAAAATTGTTTAAATTGGGTTTAGAATAGAAGAATTGATTATTTTAGGACTATTTTAAAATAATTCTAAATTTGTAATTTCAACTTTTTGTTTTCTGTAGGCCATTGCAACAAAGTACGTCGTAAAAAAACAATGTTTTTTGTTCTTTACCGTCTATTGGTAGACTAATAAATAAAAATTACTAGATTGTGAAGTTTACTTGTTGGTTTTATTATGTTTTATGCAAATCAAAATTCTGAACAACTTTTCTCAAAGTGCTTTTTTTTTAACATTTGATATGCTAAATTCATTTGCCAAAAGAATTTTTCGGATATCTCAATTACAAATTTCCATTTGATACAAACTCTTTGCCAGTCACTGTATGTTTTAATCAACTGAGTCTTTACACTGATACCTGCCAAAGCAAACCGTCACTTCGCCAAGATGTATATCTTAATTTATTTTCAAAACTAGTAGTACTAGTAGTACTAATTAGTATATTAATTTAAATAAAAAAAACAGTTCAATAATGTGTACATTAAAGGCATACTTGACACATTCAATCATGATGTATAAATAAATTATTTAGAATTGACATTCATAGTAATTTTCAAAGATGGTTGAACTCATATGGTGATACTAAAATCTTTCTTTAGCTTGGCAGCGACATTCAGTGAGCCACAGGGGTCTTATCTAGAAACGTATTTGTTTAAAACCCTCATTAACAATGCCTGGTGTTGTTTTACAGGAATAACATTCTTACTATTTATATTCAATTTTTTTTTTCATTATATAAGTGGATGTAAGAATATTCTTATTGTAATTGGTTACACGATCACTTGTTACAAAAAATATAACTTTTGATCCTTTATGTCAGATCGTTTTGACGTTTGTTTTTAACTATGGTAAAACACGATGACGCTCAATTAAAGTTTTACTTCAAAATTTTTATTTTTTAACAACTAGATTCATTTTTAAATGTAAGTCCTAACAAACCATTAGAACTCAGCATCGATCAACCGATAATATCTTGAACATAACGAAAATGTTGTTAATTATAATAAAAAGTAAAATTCCGGGAATACTAATATACTAAGTGACATAGAAAGAAGAACACCCAGTAATAATGAATATTTTGTAAATTTTTTTACGAATATATTTGTTTGTATTAAGATAAAGAACGATCAGTTTTTCAGCCATATTGCTCTCACGGTTGTTTTGTTAACCTCATTCAAAAATATTTTCTGCAATTAAAAGAGTTTGATAGGGGTAGAATTGTGGGATTGCGTGAGGCTGGTTTGTCTATGAGAGGTATAACCGCTAGAACGCAATGGAGTTTTAACACTGTGGCAGTCTGTGTTCGAGCATGGAACGTAGAGAGCCGTACACGAAGAGCAAGAGGTACAGGACGTCGTCGAAGAACCACAGAACGCAAAGATCGCCGTTTTAGACTATTGGCTTTAGGGGACCGCTTCTCTTCTACACGGGCGATTGCGGACCAGTGGTTTGAAGAACATGGAAGACCGATTGGGATGCAAGTTGGAGTTATGGTATGGGGAGCTATTGCTTCATTAGAGGTAACATGACCGCTGCGCTCTACATGCAGGAGATCGTAGACCCCCATATTGTACCTTATGTTCAGACCATCCCCAACAGCACATTCCAACAAGACAACGCACGATCTCATGTTGCTAGGGTTTCTTTGGCTCATTTTGAGGCCAATCAAATTGCTTTGTTGCCTTGGCCACCAAGATCTTCCAAACTTTCGCCCATCGAGCACGTCTGGGATATTATGGGAAGAAGATTACTCAATTTACCTCACCCTGCATAAACTCTAGCAGCTTTGCAGCATCAGTTACAAATAGCATGGGATGAGATACCTCAAGAAGAAATCGATCATCTCATTAGAAGTATGCTCAAACGTGTTAATGAGTGCACAAGACATCGTAGTGGAGCAACACATTTTGAAGAAGTTAACAGTTTAATTTTCATTAAATGGTGATCGTTTACTAATCTAATTCGTATACACTAGTATACCAAAAATTGTTCAAATAAATTCATTATTACTGGGTGTTCTTCTTCTATGTCACTAAGTTGGCTACAATATCCTTCGGCAGTAATATGTATATCATAAATTAATGTATTGTTGTCGGCTGCTAGTGACAACAACTTGTTTTGTTTGTTGTTTAGATTACGTTTTCAAAATGTTTGTTACCGAACAACGGGTTTCCATTGTGGGGTGTGTGTAAGTTTATGTAACACATTTGTTTTCTTCCCTGTAAATTTTCATTATTTTGCCATTTATTCTAATAATGAGTCACTCTCTACAGGGTCAAGCACGTCGAGCGTGCATTAAAAAGTATATGAAGAACTAATTTGATTCATTTTCTGAAATAGTGCTCCACCTGTTTCGACATTACTGGATTCAGACAAAATATTTTCGTTCATACAGCACTTTCGGTTGTGCCGGAAGTAGCTATCAACTTTCTTATTTGAAATGGAACATGCAATTTTTTATTTTATTTTCAGATTCTATGTAAAATTTAAGGTGTAGTTTAACTAATATACCATATTCAAAAAATGACTGTTTTTTTAATTATTGACACTACTTTTGAAAAAAAAATCAAAATCATGTTGAATTGTTATCCTTGATATCTCAAGATGATATCAATATTTTAGTTCCTAATTTGTTGATACATTTGTAGATACGTTACCGTAACTCACATACAAATGGAAACTTGAATTGCATGTACAGGGTGTTGAAAATTCTCGGGCTTAATTACTTAATTCAAATGGGACACACTGTGCTTTTAATCATCAATTTGACCATAGGACATGTTAATATATGTATCGAAAGAGGACTACAAAAGACATCGATTGAGATTAAAAACATAAGGTGTCCCATTTGAATTAAACAAGTTTTTGAGATCAAAAATTGTTCATATAAGCACGAAATTTTTATCAACCTGTACCGAGTGACCCAATTAGACTGTTTCTCGGCCATATCTCGGGAACCGTTCGTCGTATGACTTTGGTATAAAAAAAAATATTGGGTAAATCGGCAATGAAAAACCGCAGAAAAATATTTTTAAATTTTAAAAATGCATTTTTTAAATTGCATTTTCTATAAATTGCACATAGTAAACAACAAATTTTTTTCACATTTGTAAAGAGAACCAGTTTATCTATCATTTTCGTAAAAACAAAAGTTCAGTTAATTCAAAAACAAAGATGGCGGGGGGGTGTCAATTGTTTTTGCAATAATCTGCTTTAACTTCTTAACGGTTTGACCGATTTTAACAAATTTGGTATCGTTAAAAAGAGCATTCCTTAAGCTAATAAAAATCAAAATATAATAAATTTAGTTAAATTTTCTCCGCCAGGGGGCTAGTTTTGACACCATGACACAAATTAAAAAAATCAACAAAATCAAAGGTAATAATATGATTTTTTCTTTATGATAAAGTAGCCAAATAACATCCAAATAGGCCAGTGAAAACCATTTTTTAAAATCTCGTTCCTAACCTCAAATATTGGGAAAATGAGAATAATGGATTTTGAAGATCGAAGACCGCGCGGTAAATTTTCCAAAACTATTAAAAATTTGGCACAAAATTAATAAGATGTTAAAGAGACAATTGTGAGTCTAAATAGAATTCATTTAGGTATTATTTAAAAAAATATATATCATCAGAACATTCGTGTTGCTCCAAAGGGACTAAACGCATTTTGAACTTATTGCCACTTTAATATTACTCTCGTAATTCTAACCGTTAATTTAAAAAGTAAGCTTAAAAACCTAAATAGGTATACTATATCCAAATGTTAGACCATATATTTTGGAACCATTTACAAAGATTCTTTGTAAAATTTGATGCCCCAAATCTAGTACTTTGCGTAAAGTTTTAAGCTGTTTTTTTTGCTATATGGTGTGTGGTCTTCAAAAAAAGAAAGATAGATAGGTAGTTCAGTTCATCTTTGCCAAAAATATATAATATATTTAAAAGTTAAAAAGTATAAGGTATAACTTTTTAATCGCAATAAAAGAAACAAGGTAAGTCTTGGCTTAGTTTTAAAGTAAACTAAAAGCACCCTACACTTTAGGCCTTGGAAAATTATACAAATGGAACACGATGCATTATAAAATGACAATCGTAATTTTGTAAATTATTTTGTTGTGTTTATATTCAGAAAGTGCAGTTTTTTTTAAAATGCCGATTTCTAACCAAGAAGCATTTAATATGCTGGCGATCTATTTTGAATGTTTTCTAAATGGGATTATTGCTGCTCGCACCTTCTATTTGCGCTATCCGAATCGACCGCGATACCCTACCATATCAACTTACACCAAGGCCTTACTCCTCCGGATTTTAACCGAAGGATAGATGTTTGCCACTGGCTATTAAACATGGTAGCAGAAAATCCTTAATTTCTGTCTGGAGAAGTCCAGCATCAAGGGAAATATAATGTAAATGTTTGGTGTGGGATAATTGGAGTGCGGGTTGTTGGTCCGTTTATTTTAGACGGAGCATTAAATGGTCGAACATACCTACATTTCTTAGAAAATGTTCTTCCAATTTTAATGGATGATATTCCGCTGGACGTCCGCCAAAATATGTTTTTCCAGCATAATGGTTATCCCGCCCATTATGCCCTTGCTTTTCGCTAGTATTTAGATGCCACCTTCTCTGACCGTTGGATCGGAAGAGGAAGCCTGTTCCCTTGGCCTCCAAGGCAAGTTTTTGTAATGTCATTCGCCGTAAAATTGCTTCAGTATTTAACACAAGAACCTTTGGATGTTGCATTTTTGAATGATTCTGTTTCTAATTGAGCACATATTAAAACTTATTAAATATTTCAAGGTCTCCCAATTTAACCTGCCTTGATTTTTATCTCTGGGGAAGAATTAAGGATATAGTCTTATCAACAGAGCCAACTATCCGCGAGGATGTGATTGCAAGAATCAGGAATGCCATCTTGAACATCCCAAGAGCTGAAATTGAGAATGCTGTTCTCTCAACACATCAGCGTCTTCAGATGTGCATCCAAAATAACGGAGGCCATTTTGAACACCTGGGTCGCCATTAGATCCCTTTTTTTCCTTTTATGGGTTTTATTAAAAAACGGATTTTTTAGAACCACAGACCATTTCATAAAAAGAATTCTGTAAAGCAACTATATTATACCTACTAAAATCTTTGTAAATAGTTCCAAAATATATGGTCAAACATATTCGAATTCGGATATAGTATACCTATTTAGGTTTTTAGGCTTACTTTTTAAATTAAAGGTTAGAATTACAAGAGTAATATTAAAGTGACAATAAGTTCAAAATGCGTTTAGTCCCTTTGGAGCAACATGAATGTTTTGATGATATATTTTTTTTAAATAATACCTAAATGAATTCTATTTAGACTCATAATTGTCTCTTTAACATCTTATTAATTTTGTGCTAAATTTTTAATAGTTTTAGAAAATTTACCGCTCGATCCTCGATCTTCAAACATCCATTATTCTCATTTTCCCAATATTTGAGGTTAGGAACGAGAATTTGAAATATGGTTTTTACTGGCCTATTTGGATGTTATATGGCTACTTTATCATAAAAAAAAGTCATATCATTCCATTTGATTGTTTTGATTTTTTTTTAATTTGTGTCATGGTGTCAAAACTAGCCTCCTGGCGGAAAAAAATTTAGCTAAATTAACTATATTTTGATTCTAATTGATTAAGGAATGCTCTTTTTAACAATACCAAATTTGTTAAAATCGGTCAAACCGTTAAGAAGTTAAAGCAGGTTATTGCAAAAACAATTAAACACCCCCCGCCATCTTTGTTTTTGAAATAATTGATCTTTTGTTTTTACGAAAATAATAGATAAACTGGTTCTCTTTACAAATGTGAAAAAAATTTGTTATTTATTATGCGAAATTTATAGAAAATGCAATTTAAAAATTTAAGATGGCAGTTACGCCCTCTGGTGGTCATTTTTAAAACTTGAAAATATTTTTCTGCGATTCTTCATTGCCGATTTACACCCAAATCATACGAAGAACGGTTTCCGAGATATGGCCGAGAAACAGTCTTATTGGGTCACCCGGTACATGCAATTCGAGTTTCCATTTATATGTGAGTTACTGTAACATATCAACAATTGTCACAACAAACTAGAAACTAAAATATTAATATCATCTTAAGATATGAAGGATAACAATTCAATATGATTTTAATTTTTTTTTTCAGAAAAATCGATACAACTAAAAAACCAGTCAGAGAGTAGAATCTGAAAATTATATAAAAATAGCATGTTCTATTTGAAACATTTATTAAAGTACTAACTCCCAAAATGAACAATATTTATAACAATGAAAAGGGAAAGTCTGGCGATGATAGTTCTAGAAATGGCTGGTAGAGCACCTAACATGTTTAAACAATTACTGTTTTCTCAAGTTATAGAAGATTTACAGGACTTAGATTTTTAACAGAACGGAGCTTCGCCATATTGGCATGTCGATGTAAATAGATTTTTGAATAATTCCCTTCTTGAGCACTGGATATGCCGCCGCGAAATTAAAGACTTTTAAGTTGTTAGGTGAGTGTAAAGTTTAAGTAACAAATTTGTTTTTGTAAAAATTTGTATTTATTAAAGTACAAAGGCAAAATGAACAACATTTAAAAAAAAAAAGTTTTAAAGTTTTTTCGTCTGGCGGTGATAGTTCTAGAAACGGCCGGTAGAACACTTGTACATGTTTGAACAATGACTGTTCTCTCAAGTTATAGAAGATTTACAGGACTTAGATTTCCAACAGGATGGAGCTCCACCATATTGGCATGTCGATGTACGAAGTTTTTTGAATAAATCCCTTTCTTCAGCGCTGGATAGGTCGCAGCGGAAATAAGACCTGGGTCTACACGTGTGGCAACCGAAATATTCTAATTTCATTCCATATGACTCTTATGAGATTACATTAAGGAAGCTGTTTACCAACAACACTGGATAATGCTATCGTGCACTCAGTAACAGAAGATGCACTTCTTGTGTCTGGGATGAGTTATTGGCTATCGCGTAGACATTTACCGTGCAGAGAACGGTAGGCACATTGAACATTTATATTGGAATACTTTAAAACTTTATCTTTTAATTGTTATAAAGATTGTTCATTTTTGGATTTGTACTTTAATAAGTAGAAATTTAAAAAAAATATTTATTTATTTTATTTATTTATTTATTTATTTCTCAACAGACATTATTGTCAAATTATCTAGAAAAAACTAATAATTTACATATGAAATATTCAGATACATTTGAAAGTTCAATTAAACAATGTTTAAATTCTTTGGGACGTGCCTTAAATATATCAATATGATCTTGGATGGTATGATATAAAATATACATGCGATACAATGGTGAGTTGAAATGATGCAGTGTGTGAGGGGTCTTGTACTCAAAAGTTAGATTATTTCGACCACATAAGCGTGGAACATGAATATTTATCGAATTTAATATGAACGGATCATCAATAAGAAAATTTATGATTTTGTACAGATAATATATACATATATGGTTATGCTTAGTTTTGATCGGTATAAAGTTGAATTCGCTTAACAAACTATTGTAACTAATATTATAAGGAGGAAAAGAATGGTGTTTGTAAAGGTACAAATATTTAAGAAAGCGTTTTTGTACTTTCTCTAACAGATTTACAAACTTAATTTGCTTTGGGGACCAAACACAAGCGCAGTAGGTTAATTTACTTAGAACTAATGATTCATATAATTTTATGATAGATTCAGTGGAGGTAAACTCCCTACAGTTTCGAATAATAAATCCAAGGGTCTTGCTTGACTTATTAACAATATGATTGATATAAGCATTAAAAGTTAGCCGACTATCAAAATTATACCTAAATCCTTTACTGAGTTAGACCGGGTAATTTCTTTCTCATCAATTTTATACCTATGTATAAATGGATTCTTTTTCTTGAAGTACGACACCACACTAGATTTGGCGATATTTATAGGTAGCCCATTGTTGTTGCACCATTCATTCATCAGTGTCAGACGTTGCGCAATCTTCCATAGAGTTAATTACATAAAACAATTTAATATCGTCCGCATATAGAAGATATTGGCTACAAAGTACACTACACACATTATTTATGAACAACAGAAATAGCAAAGGTCCTAAGTTGGAGCCTTGAGGCACACCACTTACACTATTATACTTTTTAGAAACATTGTTTTTGAAGTACACAAAATTTATACGATTAGATAAGTAAGACGAGATCACCGTTATGATGTTACAGCTGATATCAAACATTTTCATATACTCAATAATAAGTGAATGTGGTAATCGATCAAAAGCCTTGCTTAAATCGGTGTATATTACATCAATTTGATTGTTTTTGTCGAGTTCGGTTGAGATGACTTATATTTATTAAGTTCGTTTCGGTCGATCGCTTTTTCATAAACCCATGCTGATGGGGTGATAAAGTAGAAGCTACAGTAGTATATAGTTCTTCTGCTAACACACTTTCAAAAACTTTAGAAAAATTACACAAAATTGCTATGGGACGATAGTTAGCAATATCATTTATGTCATTAGATTTATATACAGAAGTAATACGACTGACCTTCCAGAGTGTTGGAAATACCCTGAGGCAAGTATAACATTGAATAAATGCGTTAATGGCTTGACAAAGATAGATGCACAATCTTTAACCAAAAGGCCGGTATTTGATCATTGCATAATGAAGCTTTGATTTTGTATAGGTGTCGAAGCACGATGTTCTCAGTAACTTTGTAATTTCCTATCTGGTCCTTGACATGTTTGCTCAGGAGTTTTTCAGTGTTCCTTGTAAATGATTTACTGAAATGTTCAGCAAACCCATCTAAAATATCCTGCGGTGTCCTAAGTTCCACATTATTGTAAACCATACGCCCGGGTATTCTTGAGGTACAAAGCTTGCTGTTAATAAAGGTCCAGAATTTTTAGGATCGTGGTTAATATTATTTTCTATGTTTTTTATATAATTTCGGTAGCACCCGCGTTCAGATTGTTTAAATATTTTACGCGCATTTCTGAATGCAGATCTGTTAGCTACAGTTGGATAGGATATCATTTTTATGATATTTAGTTTTGATCTTTAATAAGTTAATTACTTTACTATCATACCAAACAGGATAACATCTACCTGGTGACTTTCTGTGTTTCAACGGAACGTAGGTCTTAAACAGATTGTAAATTTCCGCATATACATGTTGGCAGCAGTCATTTGTTTCATGTGAAGAAAATACATTCGACCAATCCTTAGTTGAGAGAGATGTATATAATGATAGAACGTCTGCTTTTTTAAAGTTATAACTAGACTTAGATGTAGTACTAGTAAAATTACTATTTGTTGATATTGATAAATTAAACATTAGCGCTGGATGATGCCCATCTTCGGAGACCAGAGTGTCTTCTGCCTTTCTAACATTGCAGATAATGCTTTTACATACAAAGACCAAGTCCAGTAATCTATTGTTTTTATTCAGCAAATCGTTACATTGTTGCAAGTCATTGATGACCATAAAATTATTTAAGCAACTTATTTTTAAATTTATTTTGTTGTTTATTAACCATTCGCGATAAGCTGGTAAATTAAAATCACCTATTAAGATTATGCTAGAAAAATTTACACTAGATTCAAGGTAGTTAAAAAACAATTCATATACTTCCAACCTTGATTCAGGGGGTATATATGTGCAAATGCAAATAAATTGTTTATTATTTAATGTAATTTTAGCAGCTACAACGTCTATTTCATCAATTGGCAAGTTTAGCGGAATACGAATGCAATCAATTGTATTTTTAATTCCTATAAGTGCACCTCCTCCCCTTTTATTTGACGTTCTATCCGATCTTAATATACAGTAATTATTAGGAAATAGTTCAAAGCTGTTGATGTTATCCTTTATCCACGTTTCAGTTAAAAGTATGATGTCAAAGTCACTTGCACAAATATTATTATAAAGTTCCACACATTTAGAATTTAAACCACGTACATTCTGATAATAGAAGGAAACATTATTAATTTTATTTACATAATTAGTTAGTTTTTTTTCACATTATTTTTGTTTTCTACAATCTGTGGTATACCATATGTATTTGATGGTTAGGTTCACTTTTCCATTATCATGTTGATCTTTGAATTCGATTCGTAGTTGTCTAAGATATTCATTATCATTTAAAATAACCCTGTATTAAAAGTTATAAATGTGGCTCAGAAAATGTGTGCGACTTACCTGAAATTGCCTGAATTGCCTTCTAGTTGCAAAATGTACTATTTTATACACTTGGTTTAGAAATATAGCTTCTGTTGTAAAAATAAACACCTTCGTGTAACTGACTTAAATGGAGTGACTAAAACTCATTCATATGTTACCCACACTTACTGTTAGCAGCTTTGTGTATAGAATTTTTAGTAGTTTAATTAAAACCTGTTTAATTTTAATTAAACAATAGTACTTATAGTAGACGTTTTAATTACAAGCTCAAAGAAAGTGGAAATCTAGAAGATTTATGTACACAACAGGAAATATCTCATTCATTTCGTGTTTTGTTCCAGATAAGATAAAGGTCGTTAGTAATTAACGTGCAAAGAAAAATTTCTTAAGATTTCAACAAAATAAACTTTACAGATTTGTTAAACAGAGCCACCCGTTAACGAACACTGTAACTTAAAATTTCTACAAAAACCATCGCATTGTAATAATTATGTTGAACGGGAATAATTAAGCTCGCTCTCTACATAACTGCGCGAGCAAAATAAGTATCACGTACATTCAATTCGATTAACTTCTCTTAAAACCTGAAAAGATTGCACCATCCGAGGTGGGTTAATTGTATTACTCGAGTATTAAAAATCTGGAGATTGCTTCAAGCGTTCGTTGATGTTAAAAGCGCAGAGTAACGAGGACACAATTACGTTAGCACTAAATTATTAATAACTTTAATAAACTTTTTTTACTTTAAAAGTAATTTATGAGCAATTTTTGTTGATGAAACGTTTTTCGGGCGTTGTTTAAAAAAAATAGCTCGCAGCAACGCATACGTCGTTAATACTAAATGAATTAACAGATTTTTTTAAAAACCCTAATTTAGATGTTAATTATTCTTTTATTTAGTTTTTTTAAAGCTTTATTTAAACTTGTGTATTTACTTGCTCGGGGGTGCGGGGCATCTGTTGGGCAGCTGTTGTTGCGTCATCTCATTAACGAACGTAGGGTACCCGTAGCATTAATTAAAATTAGAAGGACGTTAAGCACTTATTTCGAAATTCTAAAAAAAATAATATAGTAATCAATACTTAATTAAAATGTGTTAATTAGATATTGTCAAGTATATACAGAGTTAATTACAAATGCGACAAGGTTTTAATAACTATTGCGAAATAAATTGTATTAACAATAATTGCATCCATATTTTAGACTATTTTGAAATATTGTAATTAATGCTCAGGCTGTTTAGAAAAAGATAGGCATAACCATCAAAAAATAATATAAAGCTGAAAGTAGTTATACTGATAGTATTAACACCCAAGAATAACTATTTTTTATGATGTCACAAGATGGCTGTTCCCGGTTTACACTAAAAAATAACATATCTTCGATACTATAAGTCTGATTTAAACAAAATTTTTTCTATTTAAATATCTACTACATAAGTTGCAACGTTTTTATAACGTCACAAAACGACGGCATTATTCCAATTTCAACAAAAACTCTCGTTTTTTTAAAACTTATCATAAAATATATGTAGTTTTATACAAATGAAAAACATCTTAGCTCCGAAAGAAACTATAGAGAGACATAATAAACTATTATTACAATATAACATTGGTGAGCAGTATTAACATAACAAAAAAAACAAGAAATACAGTATAGACATTAATGGCTTGATTAACATTTTGATGTATCAAAAGATAAAAACGACACTAAGTTTTCACATCAAGCTTATTCCTGTCCATTACAAAACCTGCTGTATTGAAGCAATTCAAGCCCTTGCACAGTGGTCCGAAACGCATTATTTAGCGGGAAAAGTTTTGAAACGTAGTATTTCTGAAAGAATTGCAAGAATACTCATACATTTATTAATTTTAAGATAAAGACGTTTTACAAAACATTTATTGTCTTAGATTAGTAAAAAAAAATATATGGGTAAATCATAAAGGTCAAAAATATAAAAAAAAAACAAACAAAAAAATGTAAAGCCATTATTTAGAAGAATCAAGTTCAATAGTATCTAAATCAGCCCCAAAATCTAAATTTTAGAATTCGGAATCATCCTGATTTTCAATGTTTTCGTTTTTGTCAAGTACTATTTCACTCTCATTATTACTAGACGCAGTAAAAAAAGCTAAAAATTTAGCTGGCAATTGAGAACTACTTGTTTTACATATCCGAGTTTTTAAGCTTTAGCTTGAAACAAGTGGATTGGAAGTTTCGAGGGCCATGTTGAAGATATCTGTCAGGTTGTGAATCCTAGTGTCTTTTCGTGCATGCATCTCACGATCACGTTTAGAAAATTTGTTACGAGATTCAGCTGCATCTTCACTCAACATTTCCAATGGCAACACACTATTCAGCAGAATTTGTTTTGCTTGAACTTTGTGTATTAAAGCCGGCATTGGATGCCAGTTGTAAAGGTTTAAATACAGAGCATTTGTTTCTTGGCAATACGGTCCAAATTTTGATAGATCAATTGGATGCTGACTAGTCAGAGCAATTAAAATATTTCTAAAACGCCGGGTAAGTTCAAGATCAACATCAGTCATTGAAGAGAATAATTCAGGATTCGCGAACGCCCGACACCACTGTCTTTAGGCTTATCAGCATGAAGCCCCATTTGAATCCAAAACCTATTTTGAGTTTATAATTGAGGCTCTTTGAACTAATTTTTTTTTGTGATTCACCTTCGATTTGTCACTTTTTTAATTGGTGCCTATAAGAAATGTGTACAATGCATTTAAAAAATCGAATCCAGCAGTGCAGCGGACTAATACCGTACTGAAGCGAATTCGGCTTAGGTTCGAATATTTTCGATTCAAAATTTAAGATTTGTTTAAAATTCATATGCAAACTGAAATAAATTTTGGTCATAAAGCTATTTCTAAATCTTCAATCAGATTGATTTCTTCGTTTAAATTTTCCTTTTTTTTTCAAAATGTGTTTTTTGCTTTCTTTCAAATATTCCAGTTTTAAAAGTCGGCAAAACCTGATTGATTGTGGAGTGGCACTATTCCACAAAATAATATTGTTCAAAGTTAAAAAACGTAAAGGTATCACAGTCGTGGCAAACAAAACACCATCACTATTTGAAAGATCAGCATTGTTATTAAATGTCTGTTTATATTTTGAAATTCTAGAAGAACCATCAAAGCCATAGCTACATATTAATATCAAATTACAAGTGCTTAACCCTTTTGTACGCATATGATGTTCAACAACTTCCTGATGACATCTGATGATTTGTTTGACAGTATGATTCAATAATTTTTGTAAAAAAACTTTGGCAATCATTTTCATCATCATCATCATGAATCAGCCTTCAACGTCTACTGCTGGACATAGGCCTTCCTCATGGCCCTCCACTTTTGTCTGTCCTGTCCTTGCTGGATCCAGTTGCTTGCCACTCTCTTCAGGTTATCGGTCTAACGCGTTGATGGTCTTACTCTACTCCGTTTATCGGCGCGCGGTCTCCATTGCAGGAGCCTTTTTGTCTACCTGTAATCCCTCATTCTTGCCACGTGTCCAGCCCACTTCCACTTCAATGACGTTACTCTCTATGATGTCTGTTACCGCCGTTCTTCGGGAAGATCCTAGTTTGTAACATGGTCTCGTAAACTCAATCCAAGCATTGATCTCTCCATTTTGCGTTGGGTCACCTTCAGCTTTCTGGCGGATGTTGTTGTTAAAGTTAGGGTCTTTGCTCCATATGTGAGTACCGGCAGGACGCATTGGTCTAATACTTTCCTTTTCTGACATATGGGAAGGTCGCTCTTAAATATATGTTTCAGTCTACCATAGGCTGCCCATCCAAGGTTGATCCTTCTTTGTAATTCGCATGTTTGATTATCTCTGGATATTCGTATTTCATGACCTAGATACATATATTTTTCCACCAGTTCGATGTCGGTATGATCGATCTTTATTTTCTCGCTCATTACAAGGTTTGTCATGATCTTTGTCTTCGAGAAGTTTATCTTCAGTCCAACGCCGGAACACGCCTCTCAGTTCATTCAGCATTTTTTTTGCTTCTCTCTGGTTGTCGGTTGTTAGGACAATATCATTCGCAAAACGAAGGTGACTCAGTTTACGACCGTCTATGTTTATACCCCTGTTTTCCCAGTCTAATCCCTTGAAAGCATGCTCCAAAACGGTTATAAATAATTTTGGAAACATGGTGTCTCTTTGTCTTACTCCTCTTTCAATGTTAATATTGTTGCTCGCTTCATGCAATCTAATCTTCATGGTAGCGTTTTTGTAAATATTATAGATTAGTTGTGTGTATCTATAAACTATTCGGCATTCCTTCAGAGCATCTATTATAGTTTTCAATTCGACAGTGTCGAATGCCTTGTGAAATCTATGAACATAAGGAAATCATTTTAGTGACGATGAAATCACTTATTCTATAATTTTGTTTAGCTTCCAAAATTTTTGTCTGCATTATGTCGTTTACTTCTAAATCAAATATTTATATATTGGTTTTTAGTCAAGCTATTATTTAATAGAAAGACCAGACCTTGCTCTAGAGTGTATGGTATCGGAAACTTTGTTTCACTAGCAGAACATAGTGTTTTTGTTACATCCGCAGAGTTTTTAATAGTTTTTTTCAATGTTCTTTCAAGATTATTTTGTTCTGCAGATCTTGCAGCCATACTCGCTGCATGCACAAAAACTTATGGTTGGGCATTGACAAACGCAAGTACTTTTGCTGTTGTTCTTCTTTTAGATCTTGCCGATTGTCTTTAATACGATAGACTGGGTCGACCAGAACGCCCTGACAAAGTTGTTTATGCAATGTAATATTAAAATTATTTGTTAACCATGTTTGATTTTTCTTTAAAAAGTGTTCCGAAGCCCATTTTTGACTTAAATACTTACACGTTTTGAAATGTCTCTTACTTCTTTAACGCTTAAATTTGTCAATTTTAGCCAAAACGTACGCTTCTACAGCTAAAGTTTTTTTTAGATATGTAGATTCCAAACACCAAACTTCATATAGCGTCCCATACGATAACTGCCCTTGATCTAAAAATTATATTTTTTTGTAAAGGAGCAAATAAAAGTAGGTATTATGAACTTTTAGGATAATGTGTGCTTTATATTATGATACAAATTTAAATGTTGCCGAATTTTACCGTTTTATGAAAAGATTTATTAAAGGTTGAAATGATATTTTTTCAAAACAATTTAAAGTACTGTTATTTATGGGATTTAAATACTATACTACAAGGGATAAATTGTCAATTGGTTAAATTATATTATAAATAATACCTGAAGAAAGGTTATACATAACTTAAATGTTCACTAAATTAATAAGGAAAATGAAAAACATCTGTTTATTTCGACTATTTAAACACTGTAACAACTGCTGGATTTCGAATGAAAAATATTTGACATTTAGACATGTGTAAATTGCTCCACATATTTTCAGAATTTGGATAATATGTAAAAATTAAATTTTTTGGTTTTTAAAATCGATTTTTAAAACAGTTTTTTAAAGATTTTTAAACATTTATTTTAAAAAATTAATATATAATTGTTTATCAAAAATCTACAGTAATAATTGTGTCATGAACTTTTTATAAACAAGCTTAGAAAAATACAAGTTTTTTGTATGAAAACATTAATAACATTAATAAATATGTCGCAATTGCGGTAGTACCGAAAGTAACCATTAACTTTCTTATTTTAAACAGAAACCCCTATTTTTTATTTGCTTCTATCTAATCCAATTTTGCTAAGATTTTTTTAAATTTTAACTACTCAAGCAGTTTTAATTTAAATCCAGATTTATTTACTTATTCAGGTTGTACGTATACGTATTTTATAAAACAATAAATATTTTTGAATTTGTTTAATTAATTGTAAAAAGAGTGGTTTATACGTGTTTTCGTTATTTATATTACTTTGAAAAAAGGTTTCCTTTTACAGTTTTTTTTAGTTTGCCAAAACCGTTCTAGTACCCGTACAAAGCAATGACACTTTTGTGCTGACAAGTGTTCTTTGAAGAATATACATAGTGAACAATAATAGGATTAAAAAACTTAAACCTTAGTTTGTCGGTGCAGCAAGTAAAATTTGTCTATCTTTAAATTATAAGATAGTTTAACTTGTTTTTATTGTTTCCTTTAGAGGTCGATAATAAAAGAAACTATTATTGCATGAATGCTTGGTAATTTTATTAATCCATATAAACGTGTTAGATGACTCTGCGTTTTGGTCCAATTTTTTGAATGCTAGAAATAGAAAACTAACCGTAAGAAATAAACCCTATAAGACTCATAAGACTCATGATTTGTTTTTGTTGTCTATATAGGCTTTTATCAAACTACCCTGTGTAGTTTTCCTAGTATTCATTGACGGTATATCTCTTCTGACAAACCAACAAAAATTAGACAGTTAGACGTTCGTTTAAACGAACAATAATTTGCAAGTAGTCAATGAAGAGAAAAATGTGTTAATTGAATTCAAATCAAGCTAATTACTCGTTAAAGTTTAATTTATAAAATACTCACCAGCGTTTTTAATTGTAGGTACGTAAGAACGAGTTTCTAAATTATCGACATCCTCATTTGCAATAAATGACATACTTTTAACGATGATTAAAAGAATGTTTGGGTTTTCTTATAAATTATCAATTTTTTAATTCAAAGTATGAAATAATTTTAAGACTTGCTTTTGCAAAAATAAAACACTTTTTGTTTATCTATACAGGAGGCGGCTTACATATACATATTAGTATCGGAAGAGAAAAAAATAAAATGTAGAAACATTTTAGGAAAGTTATTGAACACATGTATAAATAAAATAAAAACTTGTTGCACTATTATCTGAAGTGTAGGAATGTCCTGTTTGGAACTAGAACCAGGGCTTCTCTAACTTATTACTGCAGACAGTTGCCCAACTGACATTGTAATTAATGCCCTGCAAGTATGAACACAATCTATTTAATTATTGCACTGTTTCATTACGTTGATTATACCGTCCCTCTTGTGTGTTTCTTTTGTATCGAGTTTTATTTGTACTATTTCTTTTTTGATTTCAATTTTTTTTTTGATGGTTCAAGATATAAACTTTATCGTCGGAAAAACACTTTCTGTTTTTTTTATATTATTTAAGAGGAATTGGGAATAGGAAATGTTTAAGCTATCTACACTAAAATTCAATTTTTTTGTAAACGAGCACCTTTTAGGGTCCACGCTACAATATTTACTTGTAAGTTGAGTATAAAAGTGACGTACAAGATTTATAAAACAACCTCGACTTAGCTTCAAGTGGAGAATAATGCCTAGGATTCGACTTAATGTTTTTATTAAAATATTTACAAGTTTTGAGAATTAATATTTACACACGGAAGGTTTACATTAGATCTTTAGTCGCATTTATATTTTGCAAGCCTCAACAAAAAAATGGCGTTGATGGAGACACAGCCGGCGTTTGGACGGTGACGGGTTCCTTTACACTCGGCCGTTCGTTATTTCGCACGTGCCTCTCGAAAGGGTGGATTTGGTGGTGTGTTCTAGTGTTCTGGGTTTGTGGGTTTTGGAGGCCTATGCTAGTGGATTACTGAAATAGGTAAGTTGGATTAGGTGTCGGCGGCGGTTCTTTGCAACTACAATTAATATTACAGGTTAGTACCTCTTCTGACGGAACTCGCTTCTTAAGGGATAAGCAACAGAGGTTACAACTACAACTTATTAAGTGGCGAAATTTAGATGAGCCATCTACTACTTGCTACCGAATAAATTGTCCGTACTATAGGGGTTCGGTAATACGAAGGTGCTAGTTATAAATAGAACGGATTAAGAACGGAGCAAGTGGTACCGAATAAATCGACCACACTGCAAAGGGTTTGGTGGTAAGCAGGTAATGGCTATGCGGATTAATAACGGCGGTTTTTTTAAATAGTTTTTAAGCGGTTAATAATGTTTTGCCATAACCCGTTCCAAATTCAATTAGCAGTTGAAGTGGATTTTGAAAATGCGGTTAGTGAAAATAACTGGATCTATAGTTGAAAGAGACGAATTTAATCACTGTGTCCCACCAGTATGTTCGTTATAGAAATAAGAAAACTGAGTACAGCAAATAGCTTAGTACAGTCTTAGGGGGTTTATTTGGATCAATTTCGGAATCGGTATTAGGATCGGAAGAGAATAAGTAAATAAGTCAATAAGTGCCTTCTTTGCATTACGCTTGCATTTATAAAAGGACGTTATCGCTAACGAAAGAGTAGGTAACAGTTGTACGGGGGTAATGTTAAGTGGAGCTGTGCGCACGACGTTTCTATTGACAATGTATTTTATGCCGTGAGATAATCGTTATCTCGGCGGCAAATTTATATTAGACAATTGTCGGTTTCTTAATTCTCTTCAATGACATAAAAAAAACAGACAGTGCCATTTGAAAAAAATTACTTTTTGATCATTTTTGATTGTGATATTTAAAAATTGCCTGTGCCCATATAGCCAATAAACTTAATTTTATAATCTCACTTAATTTGCGAGCTACGTTGGGTTTTCTACAGGAGTGTACAGAGCAGAAAGTCAAACAAACACTATGTGTATTATTCCGCCAACGTTTCGACTGACTATGCTCAGTTTTTGTCAAGGCGCCCAAGAGCTATATGGTGTATAAACTTGACTAAACTTATTTGGAATCTAGTCAAATATTACACATAAACAATGAATACAAACAAATTATTACGTCAATTAATTAAATTAATAAATAAGTACTTCAATGTATTGTTAAACATAATAAAATTGATTGTATTAAGACGTAGATATACAAACCGTAAACGTTTTGTTTTATTATTATTAAATTTTCAAAAAGTCTACAAAGTCCTTTTTTTCTAATACTATTTATATTATAAATAATGTGTAAATATTTATTTGGGCGTATTTTACTATAAAAACAAATGCAAAATATAAAACAAAGAATGATATGAATACGCTTAAAACAAAATTATTAACCAATATTTTTGATGTATAGAAATATTTATTCAGTGGATCTTGATGGTGTGACGGTTTTTTCTTCTTTTCTGTTAATTTCGATTTCGCTAATTTATATGCCTGGTGTATAGGCAACTTAACATTACGAGGTTTAATTGATTATTAGATTAACAAGTGGCGTAAAATACGTTTAGTGAAGTGCACGTCTGTTCTTTGTGGTAAAAGACCTTTTTTTTTATTAAAGAAAATCTTAGAATTGTTTAATTACTTGTTATTTTAAGTTACTTCTTTACACAGGATTGTTATTATTGAGAACTTCCATAACTATGATTGCATGCATGTATGTTCAAAACCAATTGTTAACACCGGGATTAATTAGTAGGTATTCAGCGCCAGTTGTGATAATTTTTGGGCGCAAGGGATCCCCGACTAATTAATCACAAGTTTATTTGGGCCAGAATTTAATTATTAATGTAAATGTTAAGTCGGTTAATCAAACATAATTAGGGAAGTAATGTGATACATTTAATACTAAATTTGCGTTCAAACTATAAATAAATCTGTCCTCAAAGTGTGAATTGGGTATTAACTTTTTTTGGGGAACGATATTTCTGCCATATACTAGTCTATTTATTTGTAATAAAATTTACATTATCTACATGTTCTATTTGTTAACCATTTTGTTATTAAAAAAAAAACGTCAAAATTCTTAAGAGTTTTTCGTATGTGTTTTTAGGGGTTTTTAATACATCGTTGGCTTACTGCAAAAACGCGTTAAGTCCGTTTTACTTTATATTGAAAAAATCGTATTTAAAATAATAAGACTCTGTAAAAATCTGTATTTACAAAAACCTGCCTAATAAACAGACGTTTTAAAAGACACACCTAAATCAACTACTTTATCGTTTTATGAGGCATATCCAGAACTTCACTACATGGAAATAAATTTATTACAAAAAAATATGAGAATATTTTATTCAAACTTCTCGAACGATAACGAATAAATTTTTTGAAAGAATTAACATTGTTAGATAAAAATCTTCGTTTCTACATCATCATTGGTCGCCGCGGGAATTACATCTTTGACGTTACTAGATGTTGGAAGAGATTTGTACCAACCTTGAAATTCTTTTGGGATTGCTTCCTTCTTGCATAAGTCTAGTAAACTTTTCTTTTTTTTTTATTCGTTATGGCTAATGTTGTATTATAAAGTGTTTCTAAATTAATCGTTTTTAAATCTGTTGGTCGCCCCCAAAAATGTTAATTTCTTCATAATCGGAAGAACGATCGTATCGATATTCATTTATCCCAGGTTTAGATTTTTGGTAAAAAAACATTTTTTACTAAACGTCTTTATTTTTACTTTTAATTGTCGCTGCCGATAACTTTGACAGATCTTTGAAATCTTTCAACGATAACTGGCACACATTTAAGGAGATTTTTTTATTACCGTTTTGACCGTGCGATCCTAAAAATATTTAGCCAATCTTGAATTGTGTAAAAAGGGACATATTTCTTGGATCTCTCTATAGCACTATGCATGCTACCTGTGACCACTTTCTAGAAACTTGCGCTCTTGTGATTTTTTTCTTACAAATTTGATGTTGACAAATTATTTATTTATTTACTTGTGTGATGCATTTTCATTATTGTATTGTGATGTAAGTGTTATGTATGATGCCCTAGAAGATCAGAATATGCTGTATAGTGTGGTAGCGAAACCGAGTGGAATTGTAGATTGGTTCGTCTTGACAAAGCATTTGTTTCAAGGTTTAGGAAAACTAATACCTAAACATGCCAACTCTTACCTACTTTATTATTATTATTATCATTACTACAAATTTTTGTTATGAATAATTATAACACAAGGTTATTACATGTAAACCCCGATAAGTGCACTTACAGGATACATTTTGTGAATGAGGACTGAACTGATTTTGCAAAATAAAAAAACAATTCTACCGGACTTCAGATGGCTATTTGTCTTCAAAACTATATTTGTCATTTTACTATGTAAATAACTATTTTTTTCCAAAAATGGACTTAACGGGTTTTTGCAGTAAACCTACGACATATATAAAATATGGAAGGTGATCAGTACTTCACAGTGCTCCATGAACAACAAGCAAAACATGTTGTTCCCGAGAAGCGCCACTTTGGTTTCTGCACCTGGTCATCAAGGCTCTTTATGTCAATCAGGAAAAATGTGCACAATTTTACAAAAGATAATCACACACTAATTTAGGGCAAATAACAATTAATGTTCAGGGGTTGAGTAAAGACAAATCACATTTCTTGTCTAATCTTTGTTTCAGAAATAGGGTCGATATTTTACTTCTACAGGAAACACACTGTAGAGATGAAACAAATATACTCCACAAATGAATATTCCCATACGAATAAATAAATAAATTGTTATTATCTACGATTATGTGTGTATGTGTACTTGTGGCACAAGGAAAGTTCTGTAAATTGTATATTTGTTTCCTTTTTTTTTTGTATTTTAAATCTCTTCTGATTGAGATTAATTGTTCCTACTGATAGGATGACGCCTTCGCCTCGGAAGCACTTTTTTGTAATTGTAACTTTAATAATTGTCCACGGTTTACGGATACTGTATGCTGTTACGATAAAAATTCACATTTACTAGCTTTTACTTTTCTAACGTTAAAATTTTTCTGCATACGTGTTACTTTGCTTATTATAGCCTTGCCTACTTTCACTGCGAGTTTAATAGGACAAGGTCAACGTCAAAATCCAATTGCGCTCGTATTACGTTTTTTTTGTGTTCGACGGCCAATGAGGACAGTCGCGTTTAGTAAAAACGGAACTGCGAAAAAAAATTCTAAACGCACGTGATGGATTAATCCAAAGTTGTTATAACCATCCGCTTGTTGTAAAACGTAAATTACACCGGATATGTGATGAGAAATATACCGGAATGTTGTTTAGAATGAACGTTTGCAAGTGAGGTTACTGACCTATATTTCACCGCGTGGCGAGTAGTCACTGCATTGAGTTTCTCTAATTTTTACAGTTTCTTTGTCCGTTCGTATTTTCTGGGATTACTTTGCTTAAAGTCTGCTGAGATTTGATTACGTCTGAAAATTGTGAGTTGTCTTCTAAAACCGTTACTGCCTTATGCTGTTGTAATTTAAAGGATTAACCTCTCGACCTCTACTTGCACTTGAGGAAGTGATATTAGAAAATAAAACTATGCTGTTAGGAGATGCCGAGTAGAGTTTTGTCACGCAAAATAGCGGGGATCAGCTACTTTGAGGTGTCTCGCATTTTTTTGAATTCTGCGCCACCGACTTAAATCGCCATCAGTGCTTTGCTTTGCAGCTATTTCAGTTTTAGCGTGTGTATCCGAACAATCCAACTACAAGTACCACACCATTTCTTAACTGTAATTGGGAACTATTGATGTCGACGCCTTAATAAACGATACACGTATGTGATCCTAATTAAGTAACTTATCTCCATGTTTAATGTCAAAGAACTTTGTGCCGCTAGACCAATTACTTGTACTTGACGGTTTCTTATTCTGTCTGTTCATATTACTATCAAAGAAACCTTGACTGCTTTGATGAAATACGTTTTAAGTCAAGGTGGCGCTTATAATTAATTTACTCATTGTTACATTTGAATCCACACGCTCTGTGTGCGTAGCTACAAGGATAAATTCGACCCTATCGAGTTTTGTCTATTATCTGTTTGCTGTGTTGCTAATTAGTTTATAATTATGTGTGTGAATATCACCGAGAGAGCCCGATATTGTGTATTGCTACTGATACATTTTTTTTGTATGACGTAGTATGTGTGTAACCGATTAAACAGCTCTTAAATCGATGCAAAGTTTTTTTAATTGCCCATTAACCAAAGTTACTGTAACAATGTATTTCCATTGCATATCGTGTGTTGTATGGTTCTGGCTTGATGAATTACACCTCAAATCTAATCAGATGATTAAATCTAGAAATAACCTTTATGTTTTATCAAAAACCTGACTACCGATTCTTGAGGTATCGTATTGATAGACTTTTGCTTAATTAAATACTAGTTTTAAAGTGAAAAAGGGGATGTTAATATTTTTGGGTTTTGAAACCGTCGCTTAACTGTTGTACGGTGTGAAGTATAAATTAATTTAAATCAATTCAATTTGGTTTACCACTGTTGTAATAGATTTGATTAAAATAACTTCCTTAAGAAGTATATTTTCGTTGTTTTATGTTACGACAATAACATATTTCCCCAAATAAACATTTTAAAATATAATTTTAAAAGTAAATTCAGAAACACGACAATGCTTTTATATTTATAATTCTAACGTTGTGGAAACAAGACATGTTTTAAAACTAACTTGATGTATTACCAATTCTTTACACAAAATCCATTTTAACAAAATCAGGACAAGTACAAAAAATAATCTACCGTTAAAAATGTAAATAAATTACAGGTATAAATTTTACTTAATCTCAAAGCTATCTTTTGAACTGTTAAACGTCATCAAACATAATGGTTTAAAATAAATTACTTTAAAAGAAGTAAAGAATGTGAGGTATAACTGCAACCACTTTCGATAAATTCAAGATGGACACCTAATTAAAAGGTTTATGCAAATATTTGTCCAGTTCTGGGAACAAATGGCTTTTATCAAATTCTATTGTCGGATGTAATACAATACTAATATATAAAGCGACCTAAAAGAGCGACAACCATTTGTTCGTGCACTAAACGTCATTAAAAGTTAAGGTTAACGGTTTGGAAACCATTTGTGTCGTTGCTTTCCAGTCAGCGACGCGATGCGCTTTATGTGTTGCTTGAACATATTTTCTTTTTGTTTGTAATTATAAGCAAATAATATTTTAACAAAAATTTTGTTGCACAAGTACGATAAAATTTAAAAATTACAATCTGAAGATAAAAACCTTTCCGACTTTTTTAAAATTATACCAACCGCCTTTAAAATTTTATGTCTCGTCGAAGGGTAGAAAATTAAATTTCGATGTTTTGTGTACATGTAGGGAATATCAAACGAAAGATATTACAATAGCAAGTTAAATTTTAAAGTTATGTCTTTCAATAGGAATCTGAAATATGTGACCCACTTCAGTTCCTGTGTTCACTCAAATATTTCATACATTTCAAGCTTTCAAGTCATGTTAAACAAACTTAATATCAGCAAGTTTGATTGTTTGCAATTAGTTGTCAGTACTGGAGAAATTCTATCATAGGTATACAGTTCGCAAAAATTCAATCTCGACAAAAATCTATGAACCATGTTTAGCATACAGAATTGATACTAGTAAGATCACAATAAAATGTAGGTAAATATAAAGCTTTAGAAAACATTTATATGGGGTTGACAATAGAAACTACGTAGCTTTGAACTGTGACATTATCAAACATTTCATCTTTTGTACAAGAATTGGCTGTGACAATGAATATCAAGGCATTTGTTGGAAGCAATTCAATTGAATGAAAACGTTAATCTCATACAGTGAAAATACTAACATTACAAAATATGTTCAGCATATTTTACAAGTAGTCATTTTACATACTAGCATTTTTTAATTTTTAGTGCCAAATTAATTGGAATAATTTTTCCTTTTCTGTTATTATTGAAAATAGTTTTAACACAAAATATCATGTCCATTTTGTTTGAGGTTTTAATTAATTAAGATTACACCTTCTGGATGAATTGCGTTTTTCGTTTGTGGTTTTTTGAATTGGTAAGAGATGGAATAAAAATTAAGAAGAGGGTAGAAAGCGTTTTGAATTTGGTTAGTTAAGTCAGTGTTTAAACGCTCTCCGCCGAGATTCGTTTTTAAACCGTCGCGTCGCTTGCGACATTATATAATAATCAAATTCAACAAATTTTTTACTTAGACTTAAAAGTGAATCTTTCGACTAACTTTACGAAGAGTGTTTGTCATCCGCCACAATTAACGTATAAATACGGAATCAAAAATATAATTCTCATATTTTCTTAATTATTATCGCTGATTTTGGATTGTATTCAGGCATTATGTTTCTGACTACTTATTTGTAGTTGAACTCCTTTGAAATATAATAACTGCTGTTTTTTTCAGAAATTTAATCTTAAATAAAGGAGGTGTAGTAGTGAAAGAGGTATTAAAAATCTCCTGTTTTTTTTGTGGGCGTTGGCCTGCCACAACAGGCACAAGTGGCCCACTTCTCTTGGTCAGCCGTGACTTGTGATATCACCAAACGGTATTCTTCGCCAAATCACGGCCTTGTCAAAGGTCAGGTGTGACATTTATTGTAAAGTTTTTTTTGCACATTACATCTTAAGAATAACAAAAAGTTTAAAGATTTTATAAAATTTTCCTAAATTAGAAAAATTATTTTAACGTTAAACTAAAAGCTAATTAATTAAAAAATTATTGTAAATAATTAAAGAGCAAAAGGTTAGGATTAAAAACTCATACGCATAGATGTGAACAAAAGCCAGACCATTGGAGCAAGCTGATCCTAAATAGGTATCATTGACTATATGGTAAGTATATTGTAGCTATTTATAGTTTATCAGTTCCAGTAGTATGTGTTTTAGGTATGGAGTCACTACAAATTCAGAGTCACGTCTTATTTATTGGGCTACTCGTGGATTACTGCTAGAAAACTTTACAGCCGAAGAGCATAGACTAAGAAAATCTGACTGGTAAATAGCAAAATATCTTGCCAGTTTTCATGTGGGGTTAATACTTATTATATATATATATATATATATATATATATATAAACGATAAGTTTTTCGACATCTAGTGTCGACTCGTGAAAGCGTTCACGTACTTAAATGTAAGCAACTTTGCCGACAGGTATGTAAAGCAGTTACATAGACGATTCTTCAATAATTATAGTAAACATAACAGTTGGCAAGTATAAAATTTTCGAATCGCCTGCAGTAAAGTACGCAAGAGGTTGTACAATAGCAAACAAACACTGAGAATCACTCAACAGCTGTTTCGTCCTTTTGGGACTCTTCAGGAGTGAGAGAACTCAGGTGTAAGTTCACTATTATACACACGCGTGCTGTCGACTATATGCCCTCTTATTTAAACGATAAGTTTTTCGACATCTAGTGTAGACTCGTGAAAGCGTTCACGTACGTAAATGTAAGCAACTTTGCCGACAGGTATGTTAAGTATGTAAAACATTTACGTACGTGAACGCTTTCACGAGTCGACACTAGATGTCAAAAACTTATCGTTTAAATATTGTGATCCTCCAGTAGGGCATATAGTCGACTCAACGCGTTTGTACAATAGTGAACTTACACCTAAGTTCTCTCACTCCTGAAGAGTCCCAAAAAGACGAAACAGCTGTCGAGTGATTCTTAGTGTTTGTTTGCTATTGTACAACCTCTTGCGTAGTTTACTGCAGGCGTTTCAAAATTTTTATACTTGCCAACTGTTATGTTGACTATAATTATTGAATAATCGACTATGTAACTGCTTTACATACCTGTCGGCAAAGTTGCTTAGATATATATATATATATACAGGGTGTCTCAGATAAGGGTGGCAATATTTCAAGGGTACATAGAGAAACTCCAGATTAGAGATTTGAGATAATAAATCTATGTCCGGAAATGCGTTGCTTCCGATATACAGGGCCTTGAAAAAATTCAAAAATTAATATGGTAATCAAGTGTTTTTGAAGTTCAGGTGAAGACAACGATACTCAAACCTCTTGCCAGTTGCGGTATTAATTTTGTTTTCGTTGTCGCCATGACAATATTCATTGTTCACTACGTTTTTATTGTCACCTGAAGTTTTTCGATAATGAGCTCTTTGAAAGACATCCAAATGGATTTTATTTTTTTCGCGGAAACGACGCGTCGGAGAAGAAAAAACAAGAGAGCGTTTCTTTTCCAAATTGATTGGGAATGTGAAAAATGATTCCAATATTTGGAAAAACCAGTGGCGTGCTACATTTTCTCTTAAAACTAAGTGAGAAAAACCGAAAGTCCGGTCCTGGAAATTTTTAGAAGAGTCGGATTGGCACATAAATATGACCAATACTTTGCTTGACATACTCTGGAAATTTTAAGAAAATCGATCAACGCGTTTTCAAAATACAGACAAAACATATTAATTTTGAATTTTTTCAAGGCCCTGTATATCGGAAGCAACGCATTTCGGGACATAGATTTATTATCTCAAATCTCTAATCTGGAGTTTCTCTATGTACCCTTGAAATATTGCCACCCTTATCTGAGACACCCTGTATATATATATATATATATATATATATATATATATATATATATAACATTATATATAATTATTATTACAGAACTTGATGCTGTTTCTCATAAATCTTATTTTGATAACAATTGTTGCATATTCTGTGTCTGCAAATTGCATATTATTAATTTATTAAAGTGCTTGTCTAGTCACAGTACTGCATATAGCAGAAATAAATAATTATGGAAAACTAAATATTTTCATTGGAATAGCAACGAAAACTTTTCGAGGTGTATAAATGCCCATACTCAGTGAGTCTACATGCATGTTTTATTAGAAGACTATATATTATATGACGTCCTTCTCTCTCTTTCTTTTTATTATTTCCGTCACAAGGTTAACAATTATGTTCTATGAATTAATTAAAGAAAGCATAATGTTTACAAGGTTATTGAAGCGAATATACGAATTTAATAGTTTTTCAGCTTTGTCCCTTTGATTTGGGTTCTGGGCAGTATTTACAAGCGCTGTACTGTATTAATTTAAAACGGAAAAGATAGTCGTTAAAGGCCCCCTGACCAGAAAGAATTTGTGTAGTGAAATAATTGATTTCGCTGTGTTTTCTATTTAGCCAAGGAAATAACTTGCTAATAAGCGATCTGGTCCATCTTCTAGTTTTAGTATTATTTTGCAAGTCGTTTTCCCAGATGTTAATCGTATGTATCTCTGAAAAACGTTTTTTTTTTTCATTTTTGTTACCTTTTTGTCTATATGTCCTTTTTAAAGATAGTGATATCTAAGCGGTATACTAGAAAATATGACTAGTAGCGCTTTCGTAAATGTGGTACGATATGCCTTACATATGTAGATTGCAATTTTACGTTAAACTTTGTTGAGCAACTTTTGATATTTTTTAATGTTAATTCAATCTACCCAGGTAGGGGCTGCATACAAAATAATGTAATTTACTATACTTAATAGTATCTTCCTTTTCCCGGACTTGATGATGTTTTTATTAAAAAGAAGTCTTCTCAATGCGTTAATAGTCTTGTCAGCTTTGTTGGTGACCGTCTCAATACGTACGCCAAATTTTGCATTGTGACCAATAGTACACTCTAAGTATTTTACGACTTAAACTTGGTAATGCTGTCGTTTCCAGTGTTGATTACCACTTCTTTCAATTTCCGTCTGCCAGCCAAAATAAGAATTTCCGTTTTATTTGCTGCCATATGCAATCCTATCTCATCAAGGCAGTTTTGTATTTGTTGCATCGAGAAATTCGCCGTATAATTAAGTTGATTTTTATTAGTTGCCCAAACTAAGACAGCCAGATTATCGGCATAGGTAATGGTGGTGGTACCTGGTAGTAAATTGAATTTTTAGTACCTAGTCGTACACTATATACCAGATCGTTGGACCCAGGATAGACCGCTGCGGGACTCCAGATGATATTTTAATTTTTTTTGGTTACCGATGGTAAGGGTTCTATCAAATAAGTATTTTTAGACTAACTGTGCTAGATAAAGCTCCACATTCCTTTTTCGTCAGAGCTTTAATAATACTTTTCTACGGTATAGCGATGACGACATTTTTTATATCTATAGTGATTAGGATGACATAATTTGGAATTTTGGTTTAAAATTTACTGAATGTCGTGACCATAATTTTTGGATCGCATCTACCGTAGAAAATCTTTTTCTAAAACCAAACTGCCTATCTGATAAACCACCCTTTATTAATCAATTGTTAATGATTTTCTCATATAGTTTAGCAAATGTATTTAGAAAGCTTATTGGTCGATATTCTACATCCTTGCCTAGAGTTCTTTTTTTTTATGAAAACCAAATTAGCTTATTTTCATGTGTTAGGAAAATGATGTATGTAAGCAAATTACCTAGATATGGTTGAATGGCATCGGGTATTTTAATAACGATCAATTTGATAACCTCCGGAGGTATTCCATCAAAACCAGGTGCCTTTCTTGCTTTAATTTTCCCAGCTGCTTTAACTATTTCCTGTACAGTGAGTTCTGGTACATGAGCTATGTCATTTCTTATAGGCCAGATTGGGGGGCAAAGTTTTTTGTTGCAGAGCATGTCCACATGCTGCTCGTTGAACGAAACAAATGCCAGGCGATTTCCATACTTATTGGTTTTATTTGTTATTCTAATCTGCAAGCTTAGGGGATGCCTTTCTAGTCTAAGTTCTTCTGCCAGGATTGTGGCAATTTCTTCCCTCGTTGTGTTTTCTTCAACATCAACAATCATAAAAATTTTCTCCTTGTTTATTTGGACAACCTTGGCCATGGACGACATTTTTTGTTCTAGCACTTGGTACTCAATTTGGTACCATCACCTCTGAACTTAAGCTGAACAGCCTCGTTGGCAGTATGAGAAATTCTATTAACGGTGATTTTTACGGTGTCGACATTAGATTTTAATTTTTTATGATTTCCGCATATGAACGTTCTTGTTTGGGTTGTATAATAATTGTTAGAGTTAATTAAACTTTTATTTTTTTATCGCATGTTTCCATTCAAAATTTTAATTGGGTTATCGGTGGGTTGATCCGAAGCTGTCCACTCAATCGTTTGCATAATCTTGTGGGTCTCTCTATCATTTGCGAACACAACGAGATCTCTACTGCTGATACCGTTCCATGTTTTCATAGCTTTCCTAATTCTGGGTAGGCAAACAGTAAAGTCTGCTTTGTCGAAAGATACTGCAAAAATGTGGAAAGGTTTCTCCGAATTTTTTTTTTTTTGATGTTATCATTCTTGTCTTCATCACAATCTGTAATAGTCGCAGTGAAATACCCATAGAGTGGATTAGTTGATCGTGCATTAAGCTTCATCCGTCGATCTTTGAGTCTTGGTATCTTGTCAAGGATGCGGTTACATGTGTTGTCGATTTGGTCGATTACCTTTGTTTTGGTAAAAATTCCTCAGGCCATATATCTTCTAATAATGCACAGAATTTATTATCGGTTGGGTCATGGGCTAAGGTGAGTTGAATTTTATCGAGTAACTTCTGGTTTTCCTGTTCTTGCGGGTTAAGGTTTGTGATTCACTATCCTTCATCATGGACTTATCTATGCTAGGAGAGAAGATGTTAACAGTTTTTAATTGTTGATAGAGTTCACTATTCAGGTCGGTCATAACATGTAATTGCTTGGAAGTGTAGACCAGGTTACCAGTGGTTTTCTTGATTTTTGTTTTGGTGTTATTACATCTATTTATCTGTGATTTTAATGTGTGAATTAGTTTTATTATTCTAGTGACGGTTTGGGTCGCAATTTTTATTTTTCTCTCGAAGTGTACTTTTTGTTTGTTCTTCTAGTTTTCTCCCGAAGTGTCGGCTCTCTTTCTCTTCAATTAAGATTGTTTAGTTGTGTTAACCGTCTGGCGTGGCGTTTTCACAGTTGTAGAACTGCGTATGAAAGCATAAGGTTTTTCCATAGTGATTTCCAAGTCAGAGATTTCAGATGATATGAGAACTTTATCAAACTCCAATGTATCGCCCAATATAGGAGGATCCATGTGTGACCTTAATAAGCTTGTAAAATCATGTGGTAAACTAATAGAGACACTTTGCACTGCAGAAAGGCAGTTTAAGACAAGGGGTTACTTTTGATAGGCTAACGAGCTGAGATTCCCTGTTATTTATTATTGCCAACAAGAATCTACAACATAAAATATAAGGATAGCGGCACATTATAAGATCCCGAATTGTTTAAATGCCTTGAGAAAAACCGGGCTGATTGGTCAAAACGTTGGCAGTAATAACTAACATGGACTTTTAATGTCTCCTTCACTACCTCACCTCTTTTATTGAAGGTTCAGTTTTTAAGAAAACCACCATTTTGAGACTACGTCCTGATCTAGATAATTAGAGAGAAGTAGTTTTTAAGGCTGGAGCTTGAAAGTTGAAAGTTTTGTTCAAAAATGTATAGTGCTCATTGCTCAAAAACCAAAACAAGCAGCGTCATTATGGATTAATGTTTTGTCACCCAGATGTAGAAAACCTTGGTCAATCATTGTCACGTACTTTGTTAGACATTTACTACACTCAAAAATTAGCTATTCCTATGTATTAATAGTGGGCGATTGTGCCTTGCAATTTGCTTTGTTCTTTCCATTACGTTTTTACTGTTTTGGCAATGACCAAAAGAGTCGAAGAGATTGTCTTTCTTAAGTTTGAAGTCTCTCAATGTATCTATAGATCCCACATTCATAGTAGTGAGTTCATGAAAATGATCTCTTTCGCTATCGTACCCGCGTCATCGTCCCGCTCTATTTAAATTGTAGGAGGATTTAGTTCTCTTTAATTGTTCTCGTTATTTAACCACGACCACTCAAGGTTTCTTACCAAACGTATGAGTTTCCCAAAGTTATCGGCGCTTCAAAACGCATTTAGAATCCCAAGGACTTGAAACTCAACCCCTCCTAGAGTAAATATAGTCGTTATACATTTATAGGATTAGAATATAGTTTTATTAATTGTTGCTTCCTTCGGTTTAAGTTTAGGATGATATTTGTTACACGAATAGTGTACGGATTCTAAATGGTTACTACAGAAAACATCACCACTTGAATCCTAAAAAAACAATTGGTTTCTTTTCTTTTTCCGTTCTTCTACTTTGCCACTTTTCTATCTTTGTTTTGGTACAAGATGATGCTGAACGTTGTCGTCAGGTTGAAAGATTTGCAGTGTGTGGATTTGCCCACCCACTTTGGTGTCTCGTCATCTCTTGGAATGTGTTGGGTCGCAACCATTTACCGTTCCGTTGATTAGCTTGTTAGTTTTTGTGGCATGTAGTTTAATCGTACCGTTAGTATATTAACATTTAGTTAATATTAGTTTGATAAGCGATGTTGTTTTTAAAATAGTATGTAGTATGATTTACTTATCTTTTGACGTGTTAATCGCTATTGTTCAATCAGAAACAAATAAATTTCGATGTCGCACCATAAAGCTTCTCTCTCGTTTAGTTTATTGGCGTTTTCGTAGTTTAGTGTAGGGCTTATTTGGTGCGAGTTAGGTTTTTCTTAAGTTGAAACCACATTGGAGGAGGTAGTTTAAACAATAAGTTTGAAATTCGTTTCCTTAGAGTTTTTTTAGATTATAGTTTTTTTAGTGTAGATTGTGAATAATTTAAAAACTCTTTTGGAAAAGGTTTGAAATTAATAGTTTGGTTATCAATTGATATCTAGTTGTTATTTCAAGTAGATATTTAATTGAATTATTTGTATTCGTTTTCTTGTAACAATAATATGTTATCCTGGAAATTCAAATTACAAGTTTCACACGGTGTTATTTTTGTCTTTCGTTTACATCAAGAAATTTTTAAAAGCTTAGGAGTTGATCTCATTTTTAATTGTTTTTCTTTAGAAATATTATAATGTCTGATGTACAGGAATATCAATGTTGGTGTCTCGGCTTCTGTTTGAAATTGTTCATAGTCTTGGTTTGGAATAAAAATTTAATAAGAAAGAGACACGTTAATTTTTCTTGAGCTTTTAGTTTGATAAGATTAAACCTATATCTTTTTGATGGAAAGCGTTTTTTGTTTGTGGTCAACAGTTTTTGAATTGGTAGAAGAACATTATTTTTTTGTGTTTGTAAATCTTGTAAGACGTTTTGGTTAGTCTCAAGTCGGAAGCTGTTAACTTATGCTTTTGGTTTCCCTCAAGTTGCTCAGACGAAGAAAGCTTTTTTTAGGTATCTTGGTTAAAAATTTTAAAAAACAAATAAAATAAACGTTTCTTATAAAATTGTTTCTTTTGGGTAAAATTCTAAGTTGAAAAGCTACGTTGTTCAATTATTCGTATTTCAAGATTTTAATCAAACTTTTATTCTTACGTTTAAGGAAAACTTAATACTTGCGTTTTCTCTTTAAAACGGGGTGTGTTCTCAGTACAATTTTACTTCCAACCCATCTGGCCAGCGTGGAAGTGTAAGGCCAAACTCTTCTAATACATAAGGAGGCGATGATACTACGAAGGAGTGTATAAGCGTAGATCCCCACACTTACATTATAAATTAACTTTAGCTACACGGTTGAGGATTATTTAACATCGAACGGCGGATGCATTCAACTTCGACAAATAAAGAAAAGCAGATAAACTCATTAATTCGGAATTCAAACGTTGCAAACCGGATCTGTGTTAAAAACTAATTTTTGTCAAATTGAAACGATTACGGACTAACGTAACTGTGGTATTTGGATTAGCTCTCAATGTATTCGACTCACGCTTTGATTGTAGTTTAATTTTCGTTAATAACAAACAGTCGCGGAAATTAATTTTTAACCCGCTTTTTAATTGCAAATCAAAACTTGCGGATGCGTTTTCCTGTTAGGTTGTATCGTGGAGCCGTAGAGAGGTTTCCGCGGTGGACCCAACCACCAACTGTGTATTTTACGGCCGTGCTTGCGTTTATATATCTCCGTAAACCAACAATCAAAAATCGTAACGTTGGATACAAACTTTCAATAGTAATACTTATTTTTTTAACAAAATACAAATTTTTGTTTATGTTAAAAATGGTATCCAATGAGCTCCAAATCTACAATTCCGATTCCTTACAATCTTTAACATTATTATTATGAGCCGGTGGTTAGTTTTGTAATTAACGTGAAGAAGTCTTCACACTAGAAGGAAAACGTTTCCAAAAATTCAACATTTAGTTTAATTATTTACAAACCTCCCCTAGAAGGGTTTAGTATCAAAAGTAATTAACGTGCTTGTAAAAGTGTACCGAGACTTATTTCATCATAAATTTTCGATTGTGTACAAGTATTATATTTCGTACTATGTATCGATGTAGAAATTGAACCAAAGTAATGAAACTCTTAACTGTACACCAAAAAACTGCACCAAAAAACTATACTCGGACATACATACTCACAAATTTTAGAAAAACACCTGCTATGCGACAAGGTGTAAGAAATTCAATGCCACAGTTAACAAAAGAATCTTACTTTTAATTTTGAAGAACCTGTTCGCAGTGTAGACCTGGAAGCCATCTTGATAAAAAAATTGGAACTAGTAATAGCAAAATAGATAAGAAATATGTCAAATTACCAAATTATTCCACATATACAAAAAGTCTTCAAAAATATTTTCAAAATTTGGTTATAAAACAGTAATAACAAATTGCAAAATCTTTTAGGCAATGGAAGGACCCAATATAAATGTGTGCTAAATCGGGAATATATAAAATAAATTGTAAATACTGTAACCAAGTATATATAAAACAAACTAAGAGACTTATTAAAACTTGTTTTAAAAAGCACTTAGCTCATGTCAAATATAATCGATCAGATAGGTCCAGTGTTGCCATACATATGCTTGAAAATGGCCATAGAGTAGGCAACAATGAATTAATTAAGAGGGTAGATAATAAAAACAAACTTGATTCTTCTGAAAGTTTGGAAATTAGCTTATGAATTATGATGATCACAATCCATTAGGATTTTCGGAATTATTCAATATAAGAATCGATTAAGTGCAACGATGCGTGACAAGCAGATAGTATACAGGGTGTTTCTGAAAAGTGTGTACATGGCTGTACCAGAAGTTTTCTGGCTCAAAATAGACCGTTTGACACCAATTTACCTATAACCAAAAATGCACCATAGCGCTAGAGGGCGTCAAACTTTCCAAAAACTATTGTGCATTGGGAATAACTTGAGAACGGTTTAACGGATTTTGTTTTGATTTTGTATGCTGGTTGTCTGCTTCTGAAGACGTTTTTCTGTGTAATGTGGACAAATTTCTAATGCTAAGAAAAGTCGCTTTCATACGGGCACTGTCAATTAAATAATAATATTTTAACAACCGTTAACAATACAAAACCAAAAAAATTCTGACAAATAAAACAAACAACTTCAAAATTTTTTTTTTCTTTTGTTAAATTGCGCTAATGTTATTAGTTTGATCAGAAAAATTATTTTTTTTCATATTCTTGCAAGGCGCATTCATACGCTCAGAAATTTAAGTAACTGCTAGTAAACTATGTGATCATGTCAAATCGATTTGGAAAGCTTTCTGCGTAAACCCTCACGCTCTTCCGACGATTGCCACTGCAAAAGCCCAACACTAACAGCATATCAGTCTGTTCGGCAAATGTGTAGCCCATTTTCAAGTGAGTAATCTTAGATTCAGTTTTTGGGAAGATCCTGAAAATGAATGTCACAAATAATATATTTGATTGACATGATCGCATAGCCTACTAGCAGTCTACTTGAATTTCTAAGCGTATGGATGCGTCTTGCAGGGATATAATTTTAATTTTTTTCTGATCGAACTAGTAACATTAGCGCAATTTAACAAGAGAAAATAGTTATTTACTAACCAAGTTTGGGAAAAACTTTTTTCTATATGAGCGCATTTAAAGCATCGAGCGAACGAAGTGAGCGAGTGCTTTAATAGCGCGAATGCTAGAATAATATTCCTGCAAGAGGTTTGAACAATATTATTTGTATTGAGCACATATTCCGTTAATAAATATTAAGCAATTATTTTACATTAATATCAAATTTTAATATAGCTAGCAGAGTGCTATGAGTTGACGTTTTTAGTTGTAGTAATTTACATAACGGATAGATGGCACTATTAATTTTTAATAACTTTGTGTAGATTTTCAAGGTTAATTCTTGTTTTCATTAACAAAAATCATTGGAAAATGATTTTTAGCAACTAAAAGTTATATTTGGATTACGATATTATTATTTCAATGTCTGTGAATGCAAGTGTTTTTTGTAATTCGTCCCGAACTGATGCGGAAAAAATAGCTTCCTGATTGGCTACACACTTATATCAAATGTCATTTACCAAGGGGCGAGTACAAAAAAAAGTTTTCAAATTGTTTGTTTAATTTGTCAGAATTAATTTGGTTTTGTATAGTTGACGGTTGGTAAAATATTATTTATTATTTATTTGATAGTACCCGTATAAAAGCGGTTTTTTCTGGCATCAAAATTGTGTCTACATTACACAGAAAAACGTCTTCGGAAGCAGACAACCAGCATACAAAAGCAGAACAAAATTCGTCAAACCGTTCTCGAGTTATTCCTAATATACAATATTTTTACTAAGCTTACAAAGCAGACAAACCTACTTCGTACATATAAAACAAAGTAGGTACGATAACAAAAAAAGTCAAAGTTTCTTCAGTATTAGTTAAAATATTAGTTCGAGTTTGAGTTCATCAGTTCAGTTCAATTTGGCATTTAATTCGCCTCAACTGGTTTGCGACGCTAACCAGCACGAGCGCGTCGCTAACATCCAAACGGGCCAGCGATCTTTGGCCCGATATGTGATACTACGGCGTCAAAAATCACACACACCAGCACATAGTACGCAAACTTACTATGTTCCACGACCTACGCAATTTCAATATATTTATGTAAATAGTACAGCTCGATTACTGCATGTGCAAATAATAAAGGCTCGTAGAAACCGACTCGATTCCAAATTCTTTCTCTGGTTCGACCCGGCGTCTAGAGTATTTACACCCTAAACGCCACAGTGGTGCCCCCCAACGTAATGCTCATAAACAAAGAAAGACAAACATTCAAGAACAAGTAACACGGCGCAACAACAAAAGATATAACCACAAAATATTTTTTATACTAACGCTATGACATTTAACGACATAAACGGGAAAACGACCCCCACTGCTCCCGTTACGCTTAATGCCACTCCAACCGTCCACAATACCACGCCAGCAATATTAAGGCTGCCACAACTACGTCCGCCGTGTAACGATGCGTTTTAATTTTTAAATAACGCACCGTCACTAAATTAATTTAAATAATAAGACCAATTGTGTTGTGTGTTTAACTGTTATCAATTTTGTATATTATTAATTGTAAACCCAAAACGAAAGATAGCGGGAGGCCCGTTGTACAAAATCCGATAGCGCCCCGCTTAAACTTCTTGTAAGCTAGTTGCTCCTCTCAAAGTATGCTTTATATAAGCATGAGCTCTTTAGTTAAAAATATAGTTGGTTACGGATACCTGTGTCACTTGGTCCTGCCGTTAATCCTGAGTAAGTCCGCTTCTCTAATTTAACCTCCAAAGATACTGCTTTGACTATTCCTTCGCGACCACTACAATCTAGAGATACCGCTTTATGTTCCCTTAATTTTCCATTTCTCCCCTCCGTGTGTTGTATTTAGAATGACGCATTTTCGGGCCTTAAATACACCACTCAAACCGTTGCCCGGGTTGACATAACGTATTTTTGTATGTCGACTCGGCTACTACTATTACCTACCGCATGCCTTAACAGACCGCGGTTCTGATTATATACCGTCACCTTTATCCCTAAATTAACCGCCGTTCTGCTTACATTACGAAAACCCTCACCCCTGTAACTGTCAAATTCGTTGACTGCTTTTGGGTTGCATGGTTGGTGCTTTACTTTAATACTTAGCTGTTTTTCTGTGAAACTAATAGCAACTTGTTTTGTGCTAAATAAAGAAGTTTTGAGTTTTAGTGTATTCTTTTATTTCTCCAAACTGCTTCCAGTTAGGCGATCAGAACACTGGAATTATTAACCTCCACTGTAGTTGCCTGACAAACAAACGGAGAGTAAACTTCGTCTTCAAATCTGGAGCTGAGATCCGTCCGCTTTTGTTATTTACAGAAACTAACCAAATTGGGAAGCAAGTGTCACACAACGCGTGCCATTGCTGCGTCCGTCATGGACATCGTCGGCACCGACATTCTCCTTCCGCATTCGATGATGTAATGGACATTAACTTAAGCTGATGGACTACAAACGAAAACGTTTTATCAACGTCATTGCCCAAGAAAATCCCCGCCAAGATAAAACACAACGACCGCTACAACAACCACAAACGCCACGACCGCTGCAAAACAACGATGATCGCCACGACCGCTGCTTCAGAAAACAAACGATCAAACTTCTTGACGATATAGCCGTCAACGGCCAATCGCACCCGAACACACATCAAGGAACCTACAGATCCAAGACTTTAACGTACATCCGCGCTGGAACCGCATGCTCACCCACACACGTCACAAAGCTTGGACGCCTGGTTTTGACGTCCATTTGCCTGTCGCATACAGGATGCGCAGAGCAACAAACTCGCAGGCACAAGCTGTCGAATACAGCACACGTAACGCACAAATTCGCTTCTAGAACCAGCAACACCAAAACGCAGCATCCGCAAAAGCGCCAACGAGAGCGCAGCATCCGCAACAGCGCCAACAAGAGCGCCCCACAACACAACAAGAAGACAACCGCAAAACATTTTTTTTGCTTATCTTTGCGTAATAAACTTTGACACTCTTTATCGTCGATCAGTCCACTAAGGAGGGACCTATGGGCTTGCCATCTTATCCCATCTCAAATCAACACAATCAATCTTACACTCGCATATTGCAACGATTGGATTGCAAAATCCAAACATGCAATTAACGCAATTAAAAAAAAGCTGACAATCGAGAAACATTTCTAACAAGTAAGAAAAATGCCAACAGTTAACTATAACGACAACGTGTGTTACAAGCATTAAAGTTATCGCTTAGATAGCATTTTGCACTTTAACACACACACATGCCGTTACAGTTAACTGTTGGCATTTTTCTTAGTTTATACTATTCATACGTGTCAATGTTTACACGAGATGTCGCAAGACACACATTTTACTTATTTCTAACAACCTTACTTACAAAGCAAACAAACCAACTTCGTACATATAAAACAAAGTAGGTACGGTAACAAAAAGTCGAAGTTCCATCAGTATTAGTTAAAGTATCAATTCGAGTTTATCAGTTTAGTTCGATTCGGCATTTAATTCGCCTCAACTGGTTTGCGATGCTAACCAGTACGAGCGCGTCGCTAACATCCAAACCGGCCAGCGAACTCCGGCCCGACATGTAATATCGCGGCGTCAAGTGTCACACACATCAGCACATAGTACGCGAAATTTTTATGTTTTACGACCTACGCAACTTAATTCATTTACGTATGTAAATACTACATCACGATAACTGTAATTGAACGTCAATAAACGCATCTAAACACGAAATGACGATTCAAATTCTTTCTCTGGTTAAACCGGGGTCTAGTATACACCCTAAACGCCACATTGTCAAAAAGAGTCATTTTTTTTAAATTGCAACTAGGCTTTTGTATATTCTCATTCGATGTACAATTGTATTACCCATACCAATACCTAAACTAACTAATTATCGTGTTATCAATTTTTTCTACTTTTCTTGGAGATGATGTAATAAATTAATAGTGTGTTTTGTAATCTGTTTTGAATTGAATTTAGCGTAGTGATTTAATTTTGTCTCTCAAATTCAAGGAATCCCTAGTAAGATAATAGTAATCTGTTTTAGCCAACTGATTAAAGATGTAATACCAAAAGGCAGCAAAACAAACTTCAACATGCTATCGTCGATACACACCCTGTATAGAGTAGTATTGACAACAAAGTAAATACATTATTCAAGTCCTATTAATTCTAAAGCGACCGTTTAAGAAAACCCTTCTCTGGAAGTATAAATATTTTTATATGTAACAACGTACATGCCTGAGGTATGCTGTAAAACTAAATTTTTTCCTAACAATTGCGGCAGTTTGCATAATTATGTGCATATGGAACAAGTTTTATTCTACGACAAACAAGACCTAAAAGTAAAATGTTTGCACGTTGCTTTCAAATGTGTAAAAATTAGGTTTCTCTCGTTGAATAATACATGAACATTGAAAATGTCTATAGAGAATTCCACCTGTCAAACTTCACGGTTTAATTGTTTGGCGCTTTCGAAATAATTATTTTATTTAAATTTAAAATAAGAGCACCTACGCCTTTTTTATGAGTTGTTTAAAATTTATAAGAAAATTGGACGAAATTATTTGAAAATGCGAAAAACGATGTTTGATATTTTAGTGCTGTAGGAATATGAAAGTTTTACGAACAATATGATTTTATTAAGCTATTATTTTCCAAAAAGTCATAAATGCGGATTTTATAGAGGGTTTGTAAAGTGTAGATGAGAAATAGTCTTGTTGTAGTCGCAAAATTATTTTGAATTAATGGATTGAGGAAGTACTTTTCTTCGTGTGTGTGTGTGTGTTTTATATAAATTAATGTTAATGAAAAATTTTTTTGAATTACAATATTTAAAAGTTGTTATAATTAAAGTAAACTCGAGGTCGTTTGAAAATAACGGGTGATAACTAAAATCTGGACTAATTCTACCTCGATTTTTTTATATCTTGAAAATACAATTTTTAATTTTATATAAAATAAAAAAGGTGGCTGTGGTTTGTATGACAAGTGCACAACAGTATATTGAAAAACAAGTGTCACAACTCCCTTCGGTCGGTCTGCAATTCTCGGAGTGCGACAAAAAGTAGTTGTGACACGTGTTTTTCATACTATTTTTCTATTTCGCAAAAATTTACTTCAAGAAATAAATGCTAGTATATGATCTAGTGTTTTTTTTTATTTAAAGCTATGTTGGTAGAGTAGTTGATATCCTAATAAAGTTAGCAACAAATGGTGTTGAAAGTTTGCTATCTTCAAAATAATGTGTTGAGATTTTTAATCGCCGTTTAATTCACGAGTTAGTTACAAAACTTTTCCGTCGACCGTACTTTGTAATTTTAATAAAATTATATACTCTAATAATTCTAGAGAAAAATGCTATTGTGAACGCACCACAACCACAAATTTATAACCTAACTTCATCTTTTCTACTTTTTTGTGAGAGCTTCGTCTTTTATTGCCAACATTATTTTAATATAAGCTCACCAAGTTGATGGAGAATTAAATTACTCAATTTTGATTGTTTTGTCGAAATAAAATAGTTTTCATCACAGTAAAACAAGAAGACTAAATTTTTTTGTGGGTTGGTGCTTAATCAATATAATGGTCCACCTACAAAGACAACACCAAAAACGTTTGACAATGTTTGATATATCATAGATGTAACTTAAGCACATCTCGAACAAGTTGAACTTTATATAATAACTTGACGCATCATACCAAAGAGAGATATTTATATCCTTACTGTGTGCAAGCAGTTTACCAACTTATTGAGACAATTATCCTGCACATATTCAATACTGTCAATGGCTCTACAACACTTTTATCAGAGACTCCTTATCGATGAAGTTTGGTTTTACATTTACCGTTCTATAATTTCACAAACACGTGCATGTAGAGTTAAAAAAAAAAGATTTTGTTAAAGTGGTTCCGCTTCACGGAAACAAAGCTATAGATATTGCGAAATAGAAAAAATATTTAGTTGTCAGTTGTAATTCGTTATATAAAAATGTCGAAAATTGCAAGTATGTCAAGAGAACGTACGGTAAAATGTTATGAATATAATTACAACCAAGGGAAAAAATTGTTTTTGTCATTTTTCACAAGAAGGTGTTTCAAAAAGCACTATTTACAGTATTTTAAAAAAAGGTACTATTCACTGCAAATCTGGATCTGGCCGAAAAACCGTTATAATGACGAAGAAAAACTTGAAGAAATTGAAAACTCTTTTTAACAACAAGAACGACACAAGTCAACAAGAAGCAGCCAGTATTTTTCAGTGTTCTCAAGTCAATAAGTCATTGAAAAAGATTAACATTACCGCCCGGAACAAGCAGAAGTCTCCATGTTATACAGAGGATCAAATAATAAGTTTGAAATTAAATTGTCGTAAGTTATTGCAAGACTATGGCGATCAACACTTCATTTTGGACGATGAAAGTTACTTCCGTCTAAGTAAACCACAATTGCCGGGAAATGATATTTATTATACCAAAAATGCTTCAACCACGCCTGCAGCAGTAAAATATAGGATAAAAAGAAAATTTGAACCAAAAGTTATGATTTATATCGTAATGGGGTTTTTGAGCCATTTTTTTAGAGAAAGTGGCCACCCAGTTAACCAACAAATTTATAAAGAAAAATGTTTGGAAAAAATATTGTTACCATTTACCGAAAAATACGATCCGGAACATGATTACATACTTTGGCTTAACATTATGCAAAAAGTGTTACAGACTTTCTGTTAAGCAAAAACATACTATTTGTCCCAAAGACTCATAATCCAACAAATTTACCCTTAGTGTACAAGGGTTAGTAAGCCAAAAATAGGAAACAGTTAAAACGAAGAATTAAGAAATGCCTTAAACAAATGTACACAAGGGGTGTCAATCGGCATATTGCAAGATAAAAACCAAATTAAGAAAAGTTGCTGATTGTGGTCTTTTTGTTTGTAATCATTAATAGCATTCTTAAATATATACAGGGTCCGGCACATCAAGCGTGCATTAAAAGTATATGGAGAACTAATTCGATTCATTTTCTGAAAATAGTGCTGCGCCTGTTTTCGACATCACTGAACTCAGACAAAATATTTTCGTTCATACAGCACTTTCGGTTGTACCGTTGATTGAAATACCAATATTTCAATCAACGGTTGTACCGTAAGTAGCTGTCAACTTTCTTATTTCAATTAGAACATGCTATTTTTTATTTTATTTTTAGATTCTACGTAAAATTTAAGGTGTAGTTTAATTACTATACTATATCAAAAAAAAATTATTGGTTTTTTAGTTTGTAGTAAAAGTCAATCTGTAAGTCTATATTTTATTATAATTTGTGATATTTTTACGATTGTAATACTCACATTATATTTTTTCACCAATAAATAGAGGCCTGATAAAGTGTGCACCTTTACTACATGAAACGTTGCCGGAATAAACACTTAAATGGTTTATGGTGTTTTTTCTTTCTTTAAAAAGTCCAATCATTAATCATTATATTAAAAAGGAAATAATTACTTAACATAATTAATTGAGGAATGCAAAAAATTGAGAACACCTGGTCTCTCAAGAACTTAATAATTGTTTAGGTAGTAGTCACTCGAAGAGGCTGAACCATAACAAATTTTGTAAACCAGTCCATCACCACAAATAGATACTTATTGCTTCTTTTACTTCTGGACAAGAAATCTATCAAATCTATACTGACTAACTGAAACGGAAAACTAATATCTTTTTCTTCGTCCATAAAACCAGGACGTAAAGAATTCTCGCTTTTGTGAGCTGCACAAACTTTGCAGCATTAATGTATTTACTAACAGAAATTTTCAATTTGGACCAGTAATACAAACCGGTTATTTTAGCCATAGTTTTAGAAACATCAAGATGGGAAGACGTAGGGTCATCATAGCATTGCCTTAATATTTCGGGACGATTAGGCGAGGGAATAACCAATTTCCATTCTAACGGTAATAAAGAAAGAAGATACTTATACAGAAATTGACTCTATACTTTAAAGCAAAAGTATTGATCAGGGTGTGAGGTAACTTTATTAATCAAATCTAGATACAACTCATCTGGAGAGACTGAGATAGATCTGTAGAAGATAAAGCACAAGATAATGTGTCAGGCACGACATTTTGACTAAATCTAAAAACAACCTGTTAGAGAGAGAGCTTTTGTTCGTGACTGAGAGTATCTTTATCACATACAGTAGCTATAAGGTATATCAAAATTGAATCAGACAAATTGTCTTTACGGGGAGATAAGGAACTAAACATTTTATTTTGTAAATCTAAACGTATAGCAAAAGAGAGCCAAATCCATACCGAGAATAATTGGTTGGGTGATTGACGGAACTACAACGAAACTTATCATTTTATAAACTAAGAAATTCTAACAGTTAACTGTAACGACTGTGAACGTTTAAAGTGCATTATCGTTATCAGGAGCGATAACTTGAAATGCCTAAAGTTATCGCTTCTGATATCGTTAGACACACATTTTACTTATTATTTTAGTAACTCCATTTAAGGTAAGCGGCAACAAAACTTTTCCTTAACAAACTTGAGAAGAGCCATCAGCTGTATGAACTTGCGGATTAGAAGGCACGATATTATAAGAGATATCATGAAAACGTAAAAAATCTAATCCCGATTCACCAATAACTGAAACAGACGACCCCTTGTGTAACAAACAAGGCAAAAAATAACCAAAAATATACAACCTAATGTACGGACGCACATAGGGGTATTTGAGCAATCTGAGGGGCCAAAATAATTTTTTTGCTTAGATTGGTTCTAAATGACATAAATGATACAACAACAATAGTTTTTTTAAATATATGTATTTATTTAATGAAAAATATGGTTTAGAAAGCAAAAATAAGTACAAACTAATCATTAAGTTCCGATTCACTTTCACATGGTATAACCATTGAGTTTGGCTGTGCTGGCAGAAGCATATTGATGGTTTCAGGAAGAAACGAAGCAAATTTTCTTTTCCTAAAGTCCTCATACTACTGAGCAGCGGATCTGAGCTTAAGAGGAGTCGGTTGAAAATATCTCTATTACATGATTCCCTTGAAAATTTCCTTAAAAAATTTTGCCGATATGTCCTAAAATGTTTGTTACGCGCTTCTGCTGCCTCCTCAGAAAGTTGACCGATAGGTAGCAATGCGTGTTTTATTATGATTGCTCCGTGAATCAATATTTTATGCATAGTTGGTGTCATCGGATGCCAAAGGTACAATTCGACATATAAACGAGCAGTCTCTACTGCATATTTATCATACTTTTCCACATCTATCGTGTATCCGCTTGAAATGGTTTCCAGTATTACTTTCAACCTATAAATTAAGTCGTAACTGATGCCTGTAATATCTGAACCTAATTTCGGATACTCAAAAAATCTCCTACTCGTGTTGCCGTCATTCGTATTGCCAAAATTTGTTTTTGGCATATCCACTAGCAAACCAGTTTCTTTGAGAAACCTGGCTTGTATTTCAATTTTCCTCTGTTTTTTCACTTGTTTGTCCTCTACAGTTTTCCTTTCCCTGTATTTCTTTACGGGCAATTTGTATGCCAAGTGGAGAATGCTCTCGAAAAGTCTTATCCTGGCATGTAAACCCGAATTTAATAGCTTCAAAAGATATTTCTTTTTTATTTTTCAGTTGATTGAAGTCTTTTAAAGTCGCACCACAGGTGTAGCAACGATTTGTTGATGTTGTGCCAGTTGCTGCGTTGCAGACCTTTTCGTCCACCATTGTCAATATAAAGCAATGTTTGACGAAAAACTTTTTTCCGCTAATATCAACTTCAGTTGCGGTTAGAAATTTTATACAATTTTGGATGTATTTAATTTCTTCATTTGTGATGTCAGTAGTTTCTTTCACTAAACGGAATCTAATTGGTCGGCAGAATCGTGGAGAAGAGGGTGTAGGATTTTCCCACGGTTTTTGAGGTCGACCTGGCCGATTTTGCAAAGCCACGGGAATTTCAAATGTTCCTTCTAACCACAGGTGATTATTTTCCAAAAAAATCTCTTCTTTACGATGGGCTTTTGTCCATCTCTGTTTCATTTCTGATTTGAAATGTGCGAAACTGAATTTAAACTTTTTCGATTGTTCTTCAGTGAAATCCTCAAGCGACAACAGTTGGTCTTTTAAAAAACCAGTTTTTGTCAAAAGTTGGTTTACTTTCCTTCCTCAGAAGGTCGAATAGATGTCTGCGGGTCACTATCCGTACTCCCGAAGTACCCAATCCGCCTGAAACATGCAAAATGTTGCTTTTAAATTCATTAAACTTCATTCACATATTCAGAATTTTTTGTGAGAAAAAAGTAAAAGTACTAGAATATCCCCTAACTCAGGTACTTGATTTTAGTTGGGTTCTCCCAAATTAGTTAGATTGACTTTTGGCCGCATAGATTCCTTAAATATCTCTCTGTGGGACGGTTGTGAAAAGGTAATGAAGTAACGACTAAAGAAATCATTTTTAATGCAAAGTCGTTAACAAATTCACTGTAAAAAGTCAAATATTACATTCTTTAACAGGAATAGGATGGGCAGACGCACACGGTTGCTTTTTTTGTAAAAGTCTTTCTTTATAGGTAATTGCGTTTACTGAGTGGTTGTAGAAAAAGCAAACAACAAAAAAAGCCCCAGGTTGAGTGCCAAATGTGTAATGGCCAGAAACTTTACTCTACGTAGGCTCTAAGGGGTCATGGAAATGTTTGCAGTTTGGGTTATGTTTTGTTGCTCACCTTATTGAGGAGCTTTTCAACTAAAAACATAATTAATAAGGAATAAATGAGTGCCAGCTTATTTATTAATGGAAAACAAGCAAAACCTTTAAGGGAATAAAAACAAATTTTAACCAAAAACATCCATCTAATAATCAAATCAAATTCAGCATTAAATAACAAACAAAACACAGTGACACTCGTCAACTATAAATATTAATAACTGAACTTATAAACTATAGTATCAAATGAAAGATTAAATTGTTTTCAATAAACTAAAAACTCACTTTTTTCTTCGTTATAAAGCTAATCCATTAATTCAAACTTCGTTTTATTAAAAACGAAACAGATAAAACGTAAACGTACCGTGCGTGGTTTTACTTTTACCATCTTTTTCGACATTTATTTTCTCTAGTGGTACGGAAAAGTTATTTGTTATCCTGCAATAAAAACAGGGAAAATGCGCGACCAAGTTTTGGACCGGTACAATTATTTGTTGGTAAAACATATTCAAACTTTTAAACTCTCGCCATTTTATTCAATGTTTAGATAATATAAAGGTAATCATAATGATCTCCTTATTAGTTTTGATGTCCGAAACTATGGTTGAAGTACGTTGATTATACGTTCATCGTATGGCCTTATGGTTGCCCTTGTTTAGATATGTTTTTTGAATATCTCAATAAACAAAATGCTGTCGTCCAATAGCAATAGTAAGCTGTATCCACGAACTTAATAAATACAGGTAGACTGCTAACATTATACTGTACTTGCTAAAATTTTAGTACATCATCAATATCACTTATTCTGAAATTGAGCCAAAAACGAACACACAAATACTTAGCAAACAACTAATAGAGCCAAGATACAACATTAACAAGGCAAATTGGGAAAAACTAAAACAAGAATTTCAGCCTCCACCACAAATAGGAAAATATGAAGACATAAATCTGTATGCAAAAAAACCGGATAAAAGAAATGAGCATCAGCATACCTAAAATAAAGAAAACACATAAAACAAATATATTTTGGACTGAAAAACTACAAAAATTAAAAAAACAAAACAAGAAAAGCAAGAATATTGTATCAGAATGCAATCTCACATGATGAAAAACTTATCACCTTCAAATATTCACAAACATAAAGGAAAGATACAAACAAAAAATTAAAAAAACAAATGAAAAAGAATGGACTAAATAGGCCAAAACACAACTACAAATAGATATATAGAGAATGCCTTATAAAATAGCAGAGAAAGGAGTAAAACCAACCTCGACAACATTCAAAACACTGATTAAGACAAACGGAGAGGAAACTACTAACTGGAAATATACCGTAGATACTCTACTTAATACATTACTGCTCGATGGATATCCAGATTTAGACAACGAAGAACAAAAATTAATCAACAATGATGTTACAATCCCCCAATAATAATAATAACAACAATAAGCAAATAACAGAAATTGCAGTAATTACTGCAATAGAGAAATGCCCAAAAATGTAAACACCCGGACTTGATAAAATAGCATCAAAAATAATACAAAAATTAAAAGCAGAGATAACGTACATTTTTTTATGAATGTCTAAAACAAGGGAAATTCCCAAACATTTGGAAACTATTAGACATTACAATATTCATAAAAATAAAGAAAAAGCGAAATAAACCCAAACAACTACAGCTACTAAATACTCCGGGAAAAGTTTTCGAAAGAGTATTATGCGAAAAAATTAACGACATCAGACAAAGAGCAACGCACACCTACCAATTTGGATTTAGAACAGGCAAGTCGGCGGAAGACGCGATCAACTGCGAAATAAACTACATCACAAATCATAATGAAAAATACATACTAGCAATAGTCATAGACATCGAAGGCGCATTTAACAACTTATGGTAGCCGTCATTATTTAAACAATTACACGACTTACAATGCCCAAAAAATTTATACAAAATCTTAAGGAACTATTGCCAAGATAGATATATAATTCTAAAGAGCGGTATATGCAAAACCACAAAAAAAAATACCAAAGGATGCCCACAAGGTTCCATATTCGGACCTATGTTTTGGGACATCATCATGGACAAACTACCAAATACCCTCGATAATAGTAAAGAAATAGCAAAAATCATTGCGTTTGCAGATAACATATTGTTGATCATATCAGACAACTCCGTACGAGAACTTCAAACAAAAGCGGATAGATCACTGAAACAAGTCCAAAAATGGTGCTCAAATAACAAACTAAATATATCATAAGCAAAAACAACGTATGCTCTAATCAAAGGCAAACTAAAGGGAAGATAATTGGTGCATTTAAATAATAAATCTATTAAGCGTACAAAAACAACAAAATATGTAGGAGTGTTAATCAATGAACAACTGCACATTAAGGGTCATATTGACTATATCAGTGCAAAAGCAAAAAAAGGTAACAATGAGATAGCAAGCATTGCACAAAGATATTTTCGGATACCATTACCAACAATAAAATTATACTTGAATTCTATACTAATTTCAAGAACATCATATGCGGCAAGTAAGTGGGGTCACAGACTTAATATCATAAAACTAAAACAAAAAATAAACGGGACCTAGAGATATGTTTTTATAAGTTATACCGGTAATCCTTACCTTACAATCAAAGAAAGAACAGCGATATACTGGTACAAAAAAGATAGCATCGATAATGTGGAGAAAATGATGGAAATAAGAACAAACAACATTAATGAAGCAAGGAAAAGAACAATACAACAATGACAACAACAATTAGATGAAAGTACCAAAGGTCGACGAACATACGCAATTATACCTCGGATAGAAGACTGACTTAAACTCAGATATTTCGAACCAACAGAAGGAATGCTCCATTTCCTTACCGGACATGGCCCATTCCCAAATTACCGGAATAAAATGACTCACGTAGACACATGTGATTGTGATAAAGTCAGCACACCAGAACATACCTTAGTACAATGCAACAACATCGATACGCAAAAACAACAACGTCAACGAATAACAAACAACACAATAAAAGAAATTATAAGAAATGAGGAAAAATTTGCAGTATTAAATTAAATTATAGGAGAAGTATCAAAAATCGCAAAGATATACCTAGAAGACAGAAGAAACAAAATGAAAATTCCAGGAGAAACTAAGATTATATTATAAAATTTTTAAAACAGAAAAAATAATAAAATACAAAAAACAGCAAATACGATATAGCTTAAAATATCAGTAGTCCAGTCATTCTGGAAAATTTTCTACAGCAAAAAAATCCAAAAAATTTCAATGGACTTTTTCAACGAATAAGGGAGTATTTTGGTGCGCTAAACAAGAAGGTATGGTCCGGATACGGAACATGCCGTAAATCGCCGATTTATTGCCATTTGTGGAGATATAACAAAATCTATGCATTTTTATGAAAATTGTCAAGAAAGCAATATTTTGAGTTCTATGACCACTAGCGCTATCTAGTTTGATCCAGATTATGGGTATTCCCGCCTATAACTTTGTTATCTCTACTATTTTTACAAAATGCATAGATTGTATCCTATTGTCAAAAAACCCAAAAAAGTTATTATTTTTTTGACGCTAAAACGACCATATTTTTGAGTTTCATGACCGCTAGCACCATCTAGTTTAAACCAGATTACTGGTATTTTTGACTACTATAACTTTGTTCCTCTGACTATACGCATAAAAATACGCAGATTTTGTCCTATTGTGAAAAAAAACAAATAGTTATAATTTTTTTAACGCTAAAACGCTATATTTTGAGTTTCATGACAGCTAGTGCCATTAAGTTTAGACCAGATTACGGGAATTTCTGACTACTATAACTTTACTCTCTTGATAATGATCTCCTTGTTAGTTTTGATGTTCGAAACTATGGTTGAAGTACGTTGATTATACGTTCATCGTATGGCCTCATGGTTGCCCTTGTTTAGATATGTTTTTTTGACTATCTCAATAAACAAAATGCTGTCGTCAAGTTCAATTAAAAAAAAATCATTGTCTTCCATTTCTTGTCGTGTATCGCAAACCTACTCATACTCACAGTTACTTACATGCTTCTTCGCACCATCATCCTGTTCAAAAAAGTTTAATTTGAATTTTGAGCTGCGCCATATAACTAATACTCTCATTGCAAACCATTATAGTAAACACATTATCCAAAAAGTCACTAAACGTTTATTTCCCTAATTACTAAGACTTCTTTCAGTGTAGAATCTGGCTTGGTAGACAAGTTGATTACTTAACTTTTAGTTGTCTACCTTGAACTATCGTTTGTTTGTTTCAAATTAATTAAATTAATTCATAAAAATTGAAACAGTTATTGTAGGATTTAAACGATAACCTCAAAATTCTTTTCAATAATTTTACTTTGGACCAAAACCATTTTTGTCATCTCAATTAAATGTAATTTATAACGACAATTGTTGTAAAAAGCTCTCCGAAGCGTTAAGTGTAACGTTTAATTTGATAAAATAATTAATCAGAAACGTGATGTTTACAAACTCTTTATTCCAATTTCGAATGTTTATACCAACATAAATGCAAGCGTGAGATTTTTAAATTAAAAAAAAATTGAGGTTTTTTACAAAACCGAGCTTATATATTTTCATTTTTATAAACGCTATAGAGAAATTAAAATGGAATATTGTGTTATAATAATTGCTTTAGACAACAAAAACCTATTGTAACAATTTTGAAAGTTAAATTGAAATGTGATCTTTTTTCGAAAGTAGAAATAGAATTGTATGTACTCGCCAAACAAAGAGGACGTAATATACATAAGAATCAAACGAATTTAGGCGCGCGTCTTTATTTTAGGCAAATGTTATACAGTTGAAAAATATTTGGGAGAATAGCCTTAGGATTTTGCAGTTCTACTAAACTTCCTTTGTAAATCGTTCAACGTCTAACATAACAGTAACTAACGTTCGGAAGGAGCGACGACATATCTGCATGTTCATAGTTTTAGACATGATTGAACAAAAGGATGTGAACGAAAAGGATTCGAATTGAAAGAGAAAATTTGGTTTGTACAATATAAACAAATTTGCTTCAGTGGTTTTCTTATAAAATCTCAAATTTACGCATTGAAATTTTTGTTTGAAAATTTAATTTAAAATAATATTAATTGGTTGGAAACAATATTGCCATTCGGGTGTTTTATGTTCATGTGAAATGCGCCGAATTGCTGTTTTCCGAGCAATTAATTATAAGTAAGGGTTGAATAATTTTAACTAAATTCAACGTTAAAAAATAATTTCTGAGTTACCAAAAAAGAAATGTAAAAATATGAAGATATTTAGAATCGAAGTTTCATTTTCATAATATTTGCTGTAAAATTTAAAGTATGTAAACTGACATGGTTTAATTATTATTTTATGTTAACGTCAAGTTATGTTAGTTAGGAGAGAACCTATTTTAAAACATAACTAATATCTCAATTAATTATTCCCAAGGTAATCTTTATACAGTGTGTCACAAACTATGTGTTTCAGGCTTAAATGAGTTATAGAGGACAATAAAATAAACAACTTTTTTTTAGTAAAAATGTTGTGTTAGATAAATAATTACGACAAAATGGCACCTCAAAGTTAAAATTCTAAATTTTCAATAGCCTTGTTCATGGTCGTAAAACTATTGAAATGATATCAAAAGTATCTTATGGTATGATTTTCACTATATAATAATTTGATTTAAACAAATCGGCTTCAAGATAAATAAAAAAAGTTGGTACAGTTGATTTTTGAAAATTATAAAAATGTGCAATGTTGTTTTTTGTCGAGATAAAAATTTTCAACCAATCTTGAAGAAAATTTTCAAACCTGTACTTAAAAATATCTGAAACATAACTTTTAAACAGATTTTTAATAACTTTGAAAATAAAAATTTTATGGGACATTGAAGTCAAAAAAATAATAATAATATCGTCCGAATACTATAAAATTTTGCAGGAATGGTCTCTAAGTTCTACTCAAAACAAATTAAATGTCAAACTTAAAGTTTATATATTGTGTAGGTAAAAAATTTAGCAATGACTAAATCAATACCTAAGCAATCAACTGAAATTACAAAAGTTGCTTATTACGTAGATATTAATTTACATTTGTTTAAAATGTTCAATTTTAACTAACAAAAAACTTTCCTTTACTTCATGTTCATGTTCTCTTTATTATTAAACTGATTGTGAACATTTTTACTGTAGATAAGTCATTCTTAATTGGAAATAGAGTTCAAAAATAAAACCAGTATGACAGGTTTTAATTTATAGCTCTACGTCTCGGAAACCTTCATCAGACTTTCATTGAGTAAAAATAAGAATCGTCTCGGTGTAATACAAAATATATTACTCAAAATTTATATTTTTCACGATCACAAAATTAATAATATTAATTGACTGGTGTCGAAATTATTAAATAAAAATATTTACACTAATAACAAGCGTACTTAAAAATTATTGTTGTTAGAATACAAGGAAAACTTTTACAAATGGTCTGTAAGTAGGGCCACGAACAATTGAGTGGTGAATTTTAATGTTTATTTCTCTTGTAAGCTAAATTTTAACATTTATTTATTTACTTAATAAGTAATTTGCATATAACAACCATAAGCGGTCACCTTTGTAATTAGCTAAAAAAACAATTACAGTAGAAACCGTATAAATTTTGAGTAACATGTTTTGTGTTAAATTGAGACGATTCTATTATAATTTAATGAAAATCTAATGAATAAAATTTAATTAAAAGTTTCCAAGAACGTAGCTGAAAATTGAAGTCTATTATGCTATTTTTGAATTTCAAGAAGAATTTATTCTACAGTAAAATGTAAATTAATTGTATAAATTTTCATTTCTAAAGTTATCAAAAATTTGTTTTTAGGTTATTTTAAAGTACACATTTGTAAAGTTTTATCAAAATTAGTCGAAAATTTTTATCTCGACAAGAAACGACATGGCTCATTTTTTTAAAATTTTCAAAAATCAACTATTCTAACTTTTATTATTTATTTTGAAAGCAACCAAACTAAATTTTTGTTTAAATTGAAGTATTACATCAAGTACTTAAAAATTGAACACACCATTTTAAATTATGATAGATCCAAAATTTTGTCAAATTTGAATCGGACATAGTGAAAAACGTACTATTAAATACTTTGATAACATGTTAATAGTTTTAGAACCGTAAAAAATCCAATAAAAATTTTAATTTTGAGACGTCATTTGGAAATAACTGTTTGTTTAAGTTTTACTAAAAAAATTATTTATTTTAATGTCATCTATAACCCCTTTAAGCCTGGAACACTTATTTTGTGATACAACACTCACTAGCAGTGCTACCATTTTATTAAAAAAAAAATTATCATATCATATTCCAACATAATGTTTTTTGTGTTTAAGTGGACCTGTCGCTTTTTTATTTTTATTTTGTTTTGATGAAACGTGTATTTTTGGAAAAAAAGCATTTCAAGACTAACGGTTGAGTTTTGGATACAGACATTAATAAAAAAGTTGTAGAGAATTAAATTTTACATAAATCGAAAGAAGAATATACTGGGTGTTTTATTCGATTTTGTCAAATTGTTCATTATTCTCGATTACAAAGTTTAACATTTTTTTTTTCATACTCTGTATAATAGATGTCAACTTTTAACTCTTTGCAGCACAGTGGATTTTTGTAAGAACCACCGACTTTAAAAAAAATGGTTTTTGTAAATCGGCCTCAACCCCATTGAGTTTTCTCTATAATGATTGTCAAAAGTGCCCTCTATCAATTGGAAGTCATAACAAAAGTATGGAATGCATTTAATTTCTTAAATCTCTTGACAGTTAGGTCGACCAGTTAAGGTAAGATAGTTAGTTTTTTTTATCACTAGTATCTTTAGCTTCCAATAAACAGAAAAAAATATCGCGATTCCAGTTTAAACTGTAGATATTGGCATAGTATTGGGTGGCTATAGTACACAACCACTGTGCAGCATTAATACTTTAGCGTGGTTACACCTCAGAACCGCTATGCAGTAATGTATTTATTAATTTCAGAAATATGGCTTGGTACGAAAAAGAGAAAGCCCACCTTGGAACACTTCTGACGAAATGCTAAATGACGACTATGATGAGATTTCATCAGATCCACAGATAACACGGTAACATATCAACAACGAACATCGACGAGTTGGAATTAATCTGATAATGGGAATTAAAGTACCCTACTGCCGAGATTACTGGTCTTCACTGATGTCTGTCAATAGGTTTAGATGGTTTTTGACTAACCTGCATATAAACGACAACGCCTCAAGGCCAACTCAAAAAAGTTCCGCATTCGACAAACTTTATAAAATACGGCCGCTCCTTGTCCAGTTGTCAAAATACTTTCAAGGACTGTTACTCGCCTTCTCAATACTAGTCGGTGGATAAATCAATGATCCCTTTCAAAGGCAGAAGTAGTTTGAAGCAATATATGCCCAACAAACTAATCAAAAGAGGGTATAAAATTTGGGTCAGAGCCGATTGTTATGGGTATATTTGTCAATTTCAAATATACAAAGGAAAGCGTCAAAATGTAATTGTAAAGAGACCTTGGGACACGCGTTATCAAGGAACTTACAACAGATCTTGTTGACAAAAGCTACCACATTTACTGTGATATTTGATGTAATGATTCAACTTCAAGTTAGTAAAATTAGAGCAGCAGCTACCACACAACAAAACCAAAAAGATTTTCCAAAAAAATTTCGGACTGACAAAAAATTGAAGCGTGGGTAGTCGGAATAGAAGTCAACTTTCAAATTACCATAATCCTAAAACAACAACAAATGTATTCAAAAAGACAAACCGGGTAACAAAGTAGCGCTACCTTGTCCATAATTGGTATACGATTTCAATAATCATATGGGATACGTGGACAAGGCCAATATGTTGAAAAGTATTTATGCAATTGATCGAAAGTCCCGCAAGTGGTGGCACCGAATATTCTTTCATATGCTTGACATTCCAGTAATAAACCATTTGAGTAAAAAATAATCGCGCAAACGGAAAAAAGTCACGTAGGATTGTAGGGTGGGTTGCTGAACATAATCTCGACCTTTCCAAAACTCGCCCCATAATCACGAAAAGGCTTAAATTTCCTTGATCATTTATAACTTGCAATGCTAAGCTCGATATTTTTTGAGATATAAGCTGAAAATGGGTTTTCCAGAAACAAATTTATTCACTTAGATTGGCAAAAATTTACTACTCCAGGTGTTTCTAAAAGACTCCAATTCTGTTCAGTTTTTGACGTCCGACATTTTTTGTCCAATCTCTTGAATTAAGTTATTAAGTTAATTTAAGTTATTAGGTCGTAAAGGGGAATATTTTCTCAAGGCCTTTTCTCACCAATAAACTACGGAATGCCACGCTAGTTTACTCAGATTGCTCGAAAATTACGCAGAACGATACTTTTCGAGATATGGTGTTGCAAAAATACAAATTTTTGAAAGCAGGCGATTCGAAATTTTTATACTTGCCAACTGTTATGTTGGCTATAATTATTGAAGAGTCGATTATCTAACTGCATTACATACCTGTCGGCAAAGTTGCTAACATTTTCGTACGTGAACGCTTTCACGAGTCGACACTAGATGTCGAAAAACTTATCGTTTAAATATTGTGATCCCTCCAGTAGGGCATATAGTCGACAGCGCGCGTTTGTACAATAGTGAACTTACACTCGAGTTCTCTCACTCCCGATGAGTCCCAAAAGGACGAAACAGCTGTCGGGTGATTCTCAGTGTTTGTTTGCTATTGTACAACCTCTTGCGTACTTTACTGCAGGCGATTCGAAATTTTTATACTTGCCAACTGTTAGGTTGGCTATAATTATTGAAGAGTCGATTATGTAACTGCATTACATACCTGTCGGCAAAGTTGCTAACATTTTCGTACGTGAACGCTTTCACGAGTCGACACTAGATGTCGAAAAACTTATCATTTAAATATTGTGATCCCTCCAGTAGGGCATATAGTCGACAGCGCGCGTTTGTACAATAGTGAACTTACACTCGAGTTCTCTCACTCCCGATGAGTCCCAAAAGGACGAAACAGCTGTACGGTGATTCTCAGTGTTTGTTTGCTATTGTACAACCTCTTGCGTACTTTACTGCAGGCGATTCGAAATTTTTATACTTGCCAACTGTTAGGTTGGCTATAATTATTGAAGAGTCGATTATGTAACTGCATTACATACCTGTCGGCAAAGTTGCTAACTTTTTCGTACGTGAACGCTTTCACGAGTCGACACTAGATGTCGAAAAACTTCGCATTTAAATATTGTGATCCCTCCAGTAGGGCATATAGTCGACAGCGCGCGTTTGTACAATAGTGAACTTACACTCGAGTTCTCTCACTCCCGATGAGTCCCAAAAGGACGAAACAGCTGTCGGGTGATTCTCAGTGTTTGTTTGCTATTGTACAACCTCTTGCGTACTTTACTGCAGGCGATTCGAAATTTTTATACTTGCCAACTGTTAGGTTGGCTATAATTATTGAAGAGTCGATTATGCAACTGCATTACATACCCGTCGGCAAAGTTGCTAACATTTTCGTACGTGAACGCTTTCACGAGTCGACACTAGATGTCGAAAAACTTATCATTTATATATATATGGCATGTTTAGGTTTTAGTGGTTTTCCTAAACCTTAAAGTAAATGCTTTGCCAAGACAAACCAATCTACTAGTGCACACGGTTTTGTCACCATACTATACAGGTTTATACTGATCTTCTGGGGCACCATACATAACACTTACATTACAGTTCAATATTTGTGTAATGTACCATAACAATAAATAAATAAATAAAACACTGTAAACTATATTAAACGGCATTGTATGAGTGCTTTTTGCATTAGCGTATCACTTCGATGCTTTCTCATTCTCTTTATTATGTTGTCTGCAACAGAGGGTGATAATGCTTCTTCGTTTGTTGGTGTCTTTCCAGTACCTGTTTTTTGTTTATTTATTGCACGGTTTAGAGTAGCTAAATCTTTTGTATTTTGTTTAAACAAGGATTTAATATTTTTTGGACTTGGTATTTGTTTTTTAGAATTTTTCCTCTTTTACTCTTAATAACTTTCTTTTCAAGATATTAAAGTTAAACTTTATGTAAGTTTTATTTCATCTATTATAAACTCGAATTCTCGAAGTTAAGTCTTGCGTTGAAAGTAGGTACAAAAAACTTGGCTATCTAAGGTTGTCGACTTTAATGAACATTCTATTCTTTTTGGTTTTAGTATCTCATAAAGTAATCAGTAATGAACATTTCAGGTCCTGGACCTCGGGCTTAAAAAATCACGTTTCAAGCAATAAAAGCTCTTAATACATAAGTAACTATTATGTTAACAGTGGCAAAACGCATTATTTTTTAACGAATATGATATTTAAAGGACAAGCGTAGCTAGAGCCGCAATATCATATGAGTTACAAAAAATCATATTTTATTACGGGTAAGATATAATATTTTTTTCTAATTTTGAAAAAAATAGTTTGAAAAAGGATGCGACCGATGCTACCTCAAAAACAATCTTACAAGTAGCGAAAAATTTTTCTTTTTCTTACTAGTCACGAAAAATATCACTTTTACAAAAAGTTGGCTATTTTGACACCTGTCCTGTCAAAATTAGAAAAAATATTTCAAAATATGTTTTGAAGTTTAATCCTTTATTTTATCTGAGTGTGGGTGTATTAAGTAACTTTGTCGACAGGTGTAAAAGCAGTTATGTATGTCGATCCTTCAATAATTTTAAAGCAACTAAGTGTTAGCGACTACCTCACAGGTCGCAAAATTACAATAAACCCTTTCAAGAAGAGTCCCGCAGAGCTCTATTCTTGGCCCTTTACTGTAGAACGTATCATACGATAAAGTTCTAAACCTTCCTTACATGGCAAGAGTTACTGTCATAGCCAATGTGGACGACTTGACACTTGTCACCATTGGCAGAACTCCACATACGGCTATACTGAATACACAACTGGTTTGTAAACAAATACCAGAATGGATGATTCAAAGAGGGCTCTAATTGGTGCCAGAAAAAACTGAAGCCATGTTTCTAACTCGAAGGAGGAGGCTACCGTCTCACTTATCCTAGATAAAATCGTTATACCTTTTGACAAATCAATTCAAATCCTTGGCATACAAACAGACAAAATTTAAAATTACATTAAACACATCGAATATATATCAACAAAGGCAAAAAAACAGACTATAGAAATCTTCAGGCTGATAGCAAATACACACAAACCAAAAAGTAGTAAAAGGAGGGTTCTTACACACTTAGTACATTCCACCATCACATACGGTGCCGAAGTTTGGTGGCAAGCAATTAAATATGGCAAGGTTAAGTCGATGGTAAACAAAATAGGACGTTTTGTTTAAATTTGGGTAGCTTTCGCTTACAGGACAGTCTCGGACGAAGATGTTGGAGTAATTGCGGGGGTTATACCGGTTGATATATTTATAAAAATTAGAGCAAAAATGGTAAGCCACCAGGATGGCATAGACAAATGGCAACAAAGGTAGAATAACAGGACGTCTTGGACTAAAACACTTATTCCAGACATAAGAATATGACTTTCAAGAAAACACGGTGAAATAAACTACCATCTCACGCAATTTCTGTCTAGTCATGGAAAAGTGGAAACCTTCATATATAAGATAGGAGGTAAAAGAGACAATATAGATTGCTTAGACTGTGGATTTCCAGAGAATGAGGAACACCTCATCCTTTCATGCCCAAGATGGTATGGAGAGCGGCGTCTGTTCTAAAATTGATATCGACCCCGATTGTATAATAAAAATCATGATACAAACTAAAGAAAATTGGACTCATGGCGAAAGCTTTGTGAGGAAATTAATATCTACAATGGTCGAAGAAAACAGAGAGAAGATGATCGATACCACGAACTTTCTCATCTACCAAAAAAAACCAAAACTGCAACTACATAGCAATTAACATATTAAACATTGTTTATACATTGTGTCCACGGATGGGGTATCCTATAGGTGAAAATTTTTTTAATTTTAGTTTTAGCAAAAAATGTCATTCTTGATCAAAAGTTTTGCTTCTTCTAGAACTCTATAAAATAAAATAAAATTCAACTTTTTTTAAAATCAAAATCATTTCATAGTCAGTTTTATAAAAACCATAATATTGCTGATTTGAAACGAGCAATAATTGGTGCCGTAAATGAAATTACCACAGAAATGCCTATAAAACGCTTATAAACAGTTTAGAAGGAGAATTGAGAGATTTTTTGAAGTTGGAGGAGGATATATTGAATAGATGTTCTTTGTTCACTGTTACTGTTAGTTTTTCTTACATGATTACTCTGTATTGTTATTTTTGATAGTTACTATAATTCTTCGAACTTTATTTTATTTTATGGGGTTTCAGAACAAGCAAAACTGTTTATCAAGAAAGACATTTTTCGCTAAAACTAACTGACGTTTATTTATATTTAGATTTAGATTTGAATATTTTAGATTACTCTTTACATTTTACATTTTATAATTTGATATAGAATATGTTATTTTTGACATAAATTGACTCAATGTTTTTATCTTTTAATTCATATTTGAACTGACTTATGTACGCATATTTTAATAATAAGTTTACTCTTAACATATCAGTATGGTAGAAGCATGATCTTGGGAGCGATTCCTGCGATACCGCCATCTCTGTAACTTTGGAATAAAAAAAAATTAAAATCTCGAATCGCTATTGAGACTCTTCAGGAGTGAGAAAACTTGAGTGTAAGTTCACTATTGTACAAATGCGTGCTGTCAACTATATTCCCTACTGGAGGGTACATTATATTCAAACTATAAGTTTTGCGACACTTAGTGTCGACTCGTATTAGCGATCACGTACTCAAATGGTTAATACGAACCATTATTCTGAAATGCTAATGGTTTGGAGAACTTATTACTATTATAAATAATTAATTTTTAAAAAATGAAAATAACTTACAACGGCGCTCGTCTGTTAAAACACATTAAGTTGAAAGTTAACTACAAAAAATTTTACCTAACGATGATGTAATGAAAAACAGTGTAATAAAAAGAACACCTTAATATTACTATGTAGTTCATAAACAATTTTGAGGTAAACAACTAAATTTTTCAAATAAAAGTGAAACAAAAATACGCTGATATTACTTAGAAACAGTTCATAAAAGCAGATACATTTCATGCCATTTCAGCACTTTCAAACTGATAACAAAATCGTTTCTAGTGGACAAAAACATTTTAATAATCATGAAGAGCAAGGAGAGGAACAATAAAAGAAAATTGAAGGACACGAATAAAAAGGACATGTTAAATAAATTCGTGGTTGAGAACATTTTATAGTACTCATTCACACAAACAAGCCTTTTTTATGAGATCTACTCTCCTTGTTATATATTTTTTACGCTCTCAGACCTCGTTAGTGTCTCTACCTGTTATTTGTTCAATTTAGCAAAACACTAAAAGGCAGTTTGTCTTTATTTATATTTTTGCATACGACGTTGTTGTTACTAAAATGTATTGCAATTAATTTTCACGAAAAAAAGATTTAATTGTGAGCAAACGGTTTGTTTACTTCGTAATGTATGCTTGTGTACGAGTCTCTTGTGTAAAATAACGATTCATCTTCTAATATTAAATAACAAAATGAATATCGTTCCAGTTTTAATATTGGTATTATGCAAAGTAATAGATAGTATCGGTTAATTTATGGCCACCTGGTAAATTGCTATAAAGTACGTTATATTTACTTCATAAACGGTGGTGGTTTAAGTTTGAGAGCGGGAGTAAAAAGTGTATGCCTTTTAATACATGCACCCAACATGGTGTTTGTTACATTTTTAAAACCCTATAGAGATCAAACATAATTTATGATTAGTATCAGTTTTAATTCACCTGGTAAATCCTTCACTTTATTATTGAAACTGGTGGTAACTCATTTAATTGTAGTTAGAGCTTTTTTATATTGTTAAGCTATTCCAACATCTAATTTTTTTTTAAATTAAACTCTGGACAGATGAATAATGTAAGCAATACAATTAGTACACTGTAGTTTTTTATGGCCAATTTTACTTGTAGTGATACATGCATGACAAAATTTCAAAACAAGTCACGCGTATCAGAGGTGACAACTAACCCATGTCGTAGTACATAAATTAGAAGTCAGTAACCCACTCCAAAAATAAAGTTAATAAAATTTGGCTTTAACAAAAGAAAGTTGTGATCGTCAAATAAATAAAAGGGAAAAGGATCCTACGTTGTGATTATTTTTAATTTCTCTACAAAATTTGGATAGATTCGGATTGAATGAGAACTGATTCACTTTGGATAATGTATTATAAACCAATATATTAAAATAAAACTCACATGCAAACCACAATAACATTTAATATTTAATTCCTGCATAGGCTGCTTACAAAAAGGAAAACCTGAAAAGTACATTGGACATACACAAATAACACACAAATCGCAAAGGCATTACACATAAAATGTCAATAATCAAAATATTAACTAAATCAAATAAAACACTGCAACAAGATATGTTCATCATATTTCAATTCTTATGAGATAAATAATCATCAAATAGCCTCATGACTTCGATTGTCGAATGTTAGTAAAAACACAGAAAACAAAAAAAAACAACACATTGCATATACATAATAAATATCATATCAAATAAAATCAAGATCATAAATCAATAACCTCTGCTTTGATATTTTTTGTATCAGCAGGTAAATAATAAGTTACAATAAATGTCATAGTAAAAGTTTTATGTTAAATTGAGAGAGAGATAAGCTACTCCACTTGCATCAAACCAGCTAGGACATAATCAACTAACGGTTGTTGCCAGGCGGCTTAAACCGCTCCCTTTCTGACGAACACTCTCCAACATTTGCTAAATCAAAAATATCAAATAATTCCACGGTGGATGTGTACAAGCTACTTCACTTGCAACAAACCAGGTAGGACAATTAAATCAACCAACGGTCGTTACCAGGCGGCTTAAAATACACCCATTCAATTCAAACTAAATCAATATATCAAAAAAACAACATCGATAAGAGCCTTCATTCAAAAACGTTCCCCAACTTGTAAAAGTTAAGTACAAACGAATTCATGAGTAAGGTATCGTTCACATCCAGTTAAACTAAATCAATGCAGACACAAAAAAAAATAAGAATCAACGCACGAATACACGAAGCTTTCCGTTTACATTTACTAAGTTAGCTTAAGAAGTTCCCATTAAACATTACTTTACAATCACTCATGGTAAAACTGCACACAAACATAATAAATTATCTAGTAACTTCTTAAGTTGAAATTGACCCAACAATTTCGTATACTACGTTAATTTTCCGTATCTATACTTGAATGTATACGCAAGTGTTAGCGGAATGGTGCTAAACATTTGCCAATTCTTAATTTTACGTACGTTAATTCAATTCAAATAGATGCAAACGACCCTTAAAACAAACGGTTTAAAACAAATAATAATTTAGTAGCGTTCCACATTTTGTTGCATTGTTAAAAAAATCCCCGTTATATGTTCTAAAAATAGAATGAAAACGCCCAAATTTATGCCTCCGCGACAGTGGTTATTTTACAATCTGAACTAAACATTGTTAACTTATATTTTATCTATTGTTTTCCATAGCAATATATATGAACTCAATTTAAATTAAACCTTAATAAAGAAAAACATTTGATAAATTGGTGACGAACGCTTCATGAGGGCGTTTTACAAAAAGAAAATACGCGCGAGACAATTCTCTACGTAATAAATTTTCAGATAAAGAAATTGCATTAGCGGTTCCTAATTAGTTAATTTTTCTATAATTGTGGTTTAAACAATTGTAAAAGATCAAACTAAAAACGTGCAAACGGGAAGACTTAAATCTGGTTCAAAATAAAGCATCCCCAAAATTAATCTAAACATATATTGTACATACTTCTAGTAACACGTTACAAGGTTCACACACAAGTCTCCCTGCATCTCCCTTATTTCATTAGTTCAAACAAAAAAAATTTAAGGCGGAGAATTCTTTCCGATACATTTCGAGAGCAAAAGCGTACAAAAAAAACCAGCGGTTTAATATGTCGTCTACCTTTCAGGGTAATTATACATAATTTTTTTATTATTCTTTAATTTTTAAGTCTGGAACTCTACATACTGTTGAATAATAACTAGTTCTAATTATTGAATCATATTAAACAGATACCAACTTATAACTGCCGATCTACAATCAAAAACCTACTAACACGTACTGGACTCTTTTAGTTCATAAGATTTAGTATTCGACGAATAAAGCGGCTGACATTCAGTTACTAGCATACTGCATTTTTAAATTTAAATTAACTACATGAATAACCTTATGCGGGTTATCGCAATTTGTAGGAAAAAAAAGGAAAATGTTTAACTAGACTGTTATGGTTGATAATGGTTGAGGGGCGTGCAAGAAAGGTAACAAACACAATCTGGTCAAAGGTTAAGGTGGGGGTTGTTTTTATGGGGTTTGCAAAGGAATGGAAACTGATTTTTAGAAATTTTCAGCAAAACCAGAGATTTTGAGAGATAATGTCCTGTATAAAAATTGTATCTTTAAAAACTTTATATTTATTACAGTATTTACATACCCTCAACATCTCCCAGAAAAACGCAAAAAACGACATTTTGTGATTTTTATTTTTCATTTGCGCTAGATGGGATTTTTCAGAAAACCTTGTTCCTGCGGAATATCGAATCTCTACAACTTTTGTATTTATAATAGTATATTAAAGGACTAGTTTCAGAAGACGCATTTTATAAGACGAGTACAGTTTCGAAAACGAGCCGCAAAGCGGCAAGTTTTTAAAAATACGAGTCGCTAAAATGCCTTCTGAAACGAATTCTTTATTCTATTTTTTCTATTTTGGGCTTTCAGATTGATTTTTTAAATAAAATTTCGTGAATTTTTAAATTTAGGGAATTTTGAAGTATATTTGCTAGGGTGGCAATATTTTCATTAAACTTTGGTTTAAATGCTAGTTTAAGTTTAATTAGTACATTTATCATTCGTTTAATTTAAAAAAAAAATTGGCGAAAATAAAAATAAGTAGATAAATAAATCTACTGAACATTTATTAAGATTTAAATTAACGCACGCCGAACGTAACCACAGTTTTGACGTTTAATATCAAATCAGTGTTACCACCGTTCGGAATAAAAATTGTTCTATTTCTATAAAAGAGTAATAAAGCAGAGTAATTTTGATATCAGATGATTTAAATCTCATCCTGTAATGGATGATGTTTTTGAAGTAAGTGTAAACACTAAATTAATTCTTATAATTCGACTCATTCAATGAAGTCTATTGTAACTTAGATATATTTTTAAGGCACATAAGAACTTTTGTTTCTGGTAGTTAGTATGTATAATGTGGTTTTAGCAAAAAAGTATATAATATGGAAAGAGATGTAACGATACGGTAAAAAACGTGTCAGGGTAATGAGTGTAACAAATGTTGAATTTTTACGTATCTTGAAAAGAATAAACTGCTTATACTTACAAGACGGAAAAGGATAATTCAATGCACTGCCGTCGTCAAAATTGTAAATTTAAAAAGATGTGCCTGCATGACTATTGCAACATAGTTGCCCCATTTAATTACAATTATTTAATGGCCATACTCGGTTAAATCACGGCTCATTCGATTTTTCTTTTTAATAACAATTATTATTAATCAATTATACTTAAAAATTTTTTTTTAAATAACTACATTTTTGAAAAGCCGAGAAAAAATATTATGTAATTATATCATTGTGAATATGTTTCGTAAACTAATTAATTAATTAAGCCTATATAAATCAAAATATTACAGATATAAAAAAATCAAAAATATTTATCAAAATTAGCATAAAAAAAATCTATCTTTACCTTAATTTAATAAGATATTATGTAATTAACTTCCGAAAGATTAAATTAGTATTTCCTATAAAATGGAACTTTAAATCATTTATGGATTGTTTGTTAGAGTTATACAAAGTGGGCTACTGAAAACGTAATAGGCCGTTTTTTGGAGCTATCTCACCCTTTCAAAATAAATCTCTCAAACAGAACAATTTTTGTTTGGAGGAAGACATCTTCCGAAGACATAGTTGACCCCAAAATATCAACGTGGTGGCTCCCTGCATCCCCATGTCAAAAATCTTAAATAGCATGATGGGTCGATAGGTACCTTATATGAAAGCCTTTTCAATTCTCCATACAGAGCTATAAGCATCTTATTTTGGGCAGCTCTATTTTCCAAAATAAAGAAGTCAGAAAATACTGCAATATGGTCGAGAATGTCAATTTGTGTTTACAAGAGCCATGCATTAAAGATAAAATTTACACTGACAAATTAACAGGCCTGTGTTTGTGATTGCGAAGAATCATACAAAATCTTACGGAGGAGGTGTCACTCCACCCCCAACCTTTGAGGTTGCCTTCTTTAAAATGGAATACCTCATGTAATTTGAGGATCTGCTTCATAGCTTCCTCCTTAATTGCCACCGGTAGAGGATCCAGACTGAGAAGGGTCTCCATTGCGGCTGTAGGTGTGGATTTCATGGCACCTATAATGAACAGATTATTAATTTATGTATTTTGTTTGTTTAATTTTAAATTAAAGTGAGCAATATGTTTAAACATTCAATTCAATAATTAAGTTTAGTGGTAAAAAAAAATTCAGGTAAATTGTATAATAATGATCCGTCGGATGCGTTACTCGCGGTTTACAAACTGACTAAAAATTTCAGTACAATTGTAAAATAATCTGTATTTTAAACACTTTTTAGAAAACGTCGGTCAGTTTACAATCTAACTAGGCGATTTGAAAACTGACGGATTTTGGCATCCGACTCCGACATATATACCTTGAGGCAATGGTCACAAATTACAGAATTTAATAAATGCTATATGTTTTCAAGTAACTATAAGTACAAACTTCTTATATTATACAAGGTGACACACTGAATACAAAACAGACTGTTTTTTGGAGAAATCTTACACTTTCACAAAAAAGACATAAACATCATAAGTGTGGCTTCCATGTCGAAAATCTGAAACGGCATGATGAGTCGACACATAACTCATATACCGTATATACAGCTATATGCATCTTATTTTGGACAAGCAGTCCCAAGGGCCCCCGACAGTCCTATTTTCAAAAAAAAAAAAAAAGGAAAAAATACTGCAATACGGCCAAAAATGCCAATTCATGTTTTTAAGGGACATTACATTAACGATCAAAATTTGCCATGACAAATAAACAGGGTGTCCCGGTGTGACCTGTGCAAGTGTTTTTGCTGAAAGTCTAAGATAGCTCTAAAAACAATCTGTTTCGTTTTTAGTGGGCCACCCTGTATTATTTCATATTGTTACACAATAAATGTTTTAACGTTTTCTAATAATTTTTTTTTAAAATTGCGTTTTTAAAGTTGTAAATCGTAAAAATCAAAAATAAAATCCAAAGTTTGAAGTTTTGTCTGTAATTTACATAAGATCAAAATAAGATGGAGAGGTATGCGACAGTTTCCGAATCAAAACTTTAACGCATTTTTTTCTTTATTTGACAGTGTGTGCTTTCGTTTCAAATGTATTTGACAGTAAATACACAAACAATTTTCCGTAACTATAGTGACAAGCAATTAAAACAAATTCCTGAGTTCATGGCCATTTGCAAAAGTACCGTAGGTAAATAGTACATTAGGTATAGATTTCAGTTAGTATGGTATAGTTTTTAAAACGTTTGAGAAGTAAAAAAAGTATATAAAATCCGATATTATATTTAATTAAAACTTTCATTAGAGTACATTTTACGAATGCAAAAGTTTGAATAAAAATTAACATTACAATATTTATTGCATTTTAAGTTTAATTTAATTGTACTTATGCGACGGTTTCCAAAATAAAACTTTTAACAACCTTTTTGTGACAAATGAGGGTTAGTAGATTACAATTAAATTAAAAAAATCATGTGACTGAAATAAATTTGAAACTCATTATAGATCATACACTGTCAGCAACATTTTCGTAATAATTATAAACAATAAAAAGAAAACAATTGTGTATTAATTTATATTTCTATAGTTTTTTTAAATTTCAAATTGATAAGATAAAGAATTATGCACTCGTTTGAAGTAATTCACATAAATTCGTCGCGTGTTTTATTAACTTTATTCCGTTTAAAAATTGATTTCATATAATTTATGATTTTTAATTTATCCAACTGTAAGTTTTGCGCAAAAACAAAAATACAAAACTAATTGAATAGCTCATTAACAATTTTTTTGTTGTTTGATTACAATATACTAAAGGTTGTGTGTAATTAATGAGAATTAAAATTTTAAAAATAATATTAAAATTAAATACAATTGACTCAGCATATCTTTTATTAGTAAATTTTATTTGCAAAGTTCTTCTCGTTTTAAAAAAAAACTCCGAAGATCCATCTTTTTCAAATGGGTCCAAAGCAAATAAATTGTTTATGTAAATAATAACCACAATTACATGAAAACACATAAATATGATGATTTTATTAGTTGTATTTATTTAATTTTTGAGTGTATTTAACCGATTGACCTCAACTTGGTCGTGTTTTACTTAAAATTCCTATTTTCGAAAAAAAAATAAAAAAGTTTAAATCGTTCAGGAGAAGGTTGTATCTAGTTTTTGGGTAATTTCATAAAATTTAACTTATTTTCAATGTGCTGCAGATTTAACAAATTTGCTGATAACATTTTAATAAGGCTAAATGCAGTTTTACGACGGTGGAATTTGTAGTTTGCATTTTATAAGCTGACGTCGCCGAAGTACAGTTTCATTTTTTATGAAAGGTGGGGGTTTTTTATAAGGCACAATATTTAACATTAGGTTGCGCCTCTTAGAAAACTTTTTACTCAATGGTATTACGTTGAATCTTTTCCTGTATTGATTTTTAATCTGTTGTTAGTATCGAAACGATGTGAAATTCTGTGCAAACGCTTGTTTAATTTTTTAAAAGATAAAAGTAGAACATAAACACTATCGAATTATTTTAAATGTAAAATGTTCACAAAAGATAAATATGAAATGTATGTTAAGAGACAAAGGAAGTGGAAGTTAAAAAAACATTTAAAAAAAAATTGTGGAAGCTGTTTTTCTTTTAGCTACATCCTACCCTACGGCAATTCCACCATACAATACATTCTTTTATCTTACTTTTATTTTGAAGTTGCAATACGTTTACAAATTCAAAATAACAGTAAATTCAATATCACTACATAGTTAATATCACATGCGCAAGCATAAATTCTATTCATAAAGCAGTTTCTGTTTAAAATAAATCATTAAACGTTCAAGAGCACCATTAAGCAATGAAATCTGTTTTTTATTAAACTTTTGAAGTGACAACGAAAATAAATTTTAGTAGAACTCAATCTGTGCAAAAACGTAATGTTATCATCATTATTAGTTTAATTTAAAGGAATTTTAATTAGCTAAAGGTTAACAATGTCAAAGGAGTTTGCACGGTATTATCTTTCGTAATCATCTTTCTAAAGAGAAATTTTAAGTAAGGAAAGTTAAAAGGTAGTTTATTTTTAGCTTAAGTGTAATACGTTCCATGATTTTTTAAAATACCCTGGACGGGAACTTGTTTATACAATTGATTTTCAAACTTGTTAACCTCCGTTACCACCCTGTTTTAAACATAGCAACTTTCAAATGTAACACTTTATTAAAAATCTTAAAAAAATAGCTGCAAGTCCTCTTTGTTATTATTTATGGATATTAATGCTTAAAATGCAAAAGGCATTAAAAATTTTGAATTTTTGACTTTGAAGAGCCAATTTGGCGTAACTATTTGTCTATCATAAAAGATTTTATTAAAAAAAAGTTGTTTATTTTATGTCCTTTATACCGTACAAAATATTATGTAAACATTAGTAAATTATAGTAATCAAACATTTATAAATATGTAACACTTTTATATTTTACAAAAATATCGTAGGAAAATATTAGTTAAATATTTTAGGTAAACAATATACAAAGTATTTAAAATAAATAATAATATCATATTTTAATTTGGTGAGATGGTCTTCCTTTTTATGTTAATATTTATTTTGTTCGCCGCAGTTTCTTACGGACCCTTTCTCATAGGAAGGAAATTCGAAAAGAAACTCTACTTCAGTTTAATTGCGACGTTTCGCATTGAGTCAATTCTTCATCGGGCAGTGCTGAAATAAATGAGTTTATTAAGACGGTATTAATTGGAACGGATAAAATTCATTAATTGATTATAAGAATTATTTAGACATTTAAAAATTGTACGTATTAACATGAAGGAATTTGTAGTAATAGTAGGCTTGCTTTCTAATTCGGTTAGTTTCCGTAAATAACAAAAGCAGATTGATCTCGATAAAACGTATCGCGCAAGTAGTTTATTTTAGCGATTAAACATAATTAAATTAAGAAGTAATAAAACGGTACCTTGAGCTATTATCAAGTTGGTCGTAGATAGACACTTGCATATTTAGCAAGCGAGAAGTTAGTTTTTCTTTCCCCCCCAGGTGTCGGGTAATCTGCCCTAGTGTATAATTGGGTGGCACTTAGGTGGTAATTCAATAGTCATTCAGCTGGTAGATTAGATAGTAGTTTAGATAGTACCTTTAAATGGTAACGTAGAAGATGTCTTAGATCTAAAATAGACAAAAAAACAACAGGTGTTCGCATAAAAGGAGAAATTATCCGTCATTTGATAATTAACGCAAATAATCGGTGCTTCGGAAAAGGCGACAAACTATCAAAATTATAAGACGATATATGGGTCCACCATCTTAAAAATTTTTATCGGAAAAAGACGGACAAAAACAAAATACGTACCAAACTACCTTTGCGCGCCATCTAGGAGAATCAAGTGAAATCAATATCCGAAAAGCGGTTTGTGCCGGATATTAATTACCGTAACAATTTTTGTATGATCGTATTATCTAAGCAATATTTAAAAAAAATTGTTTAAATTAGATTTAGAATGGACGGATTGATCATTTTAAGAGTATTTTAAATTAATTCTAAATTTGTAATTTCAACTTTTTGTGTTCTGTAGGCCATTGCAACAAAGTCCGTCTTAGACTAATAAATAAAAATTACTGGATTGTAAAGTTTATTTGTTGGTTTTATTGTGTTTTATGCAAATCAAACGCAAAAAATTTTGTTTTCTCAATATTTCCGGAAAAAATGCCGAAAAACTGATATTTTTAAAAAGTTGTTATTTTCTTTTGAAAATTTGCACATAGACGTACAATCAAATTCTAAACAACTTTTTTCTTAGTTATTTTTTAATATCTTGTCATCTAATCTCACTTTTTACATATTTAAAGATATTTTTTAAATTTGCCGCCATGACAGTAATTACATGATATTTGTCAAAGTGTTTTTTTTTGTCATTTGATATGCTGAACTTATTTGCCAAAAGGAATTTTTGGATATCTCAATTACAAAAATGTTTCCCATTTAAAGCAAACTCTTTGCCGGTCACTGTAGAATAGAATAGAATAGAATAGAAATAATTTATTTGTTCTTTTTTAAAATTAACAAATGATTCGAGTATTTTATTTACCTATAACTAAACTTTTCTTCTTTCTCTCCTCCCTCCCTTTTAAACCCTTCCCTCTAAAAATTTTCACCTCCTTTATCCAATCCTCCCTTTCACTATCTTCTCCCAGGATTACCTTTCTTTCTCTTATCTCTTTTTTCATCTCCTCACAATCCTCCATCATATGCCTTAAGTTCTCCCACCCTTCTCCACACATTCTGCATCACCTCCATTCATCTTCTTTCCAATATTTGTTTTCCCTTTCCTCGTTACCGCACCTAAACCTTGTATTATTCGTTTGTTTTTTAAACTCTTCCTTTCCATTAAATATTTCGCTTTCCCCTCCGTTATTATCTATCCATACCCTTTATAGTATTTACCTTCTCTTATCTTTTCCCTTTTTTCTTACATCTGCGTATCCTTATCTCTCCTTACTATCTCCTCTTTCATACTCCATCCTTCCTCCCTTCTCCTCCCCACTTCTTCCGTAGAATAACCCACTCTTTTGTAATAACTTCTCCTTTCATCCTGTCCGTGTTCTATTCTCTTTCTCTTTACCTCTTTCCAACATTCCATCAATATTGTGATTTCCTTTCTATCTTTCATTTTTTTTTATATCTCATAGCTATCTTCCCCGCCTGTACCTTGATTTTTTCTAATTTCGCCTCCTCCCCTACTATATATCCCGGTGTCTCTCTCTCTCAACCCTAAGGTCCACCTCTAATACTTTTCCTGTACTTTTTCCACCGTCTCTTTCTCTTTCCATCCCCATATCTTCGCCCCATACAATAATACATACATTTTTATAAGTTTTTCCAACAACCATCCCTTTTTACCATATCACTCCCGGTCACTGTATAAATATTGGTGTTGAAAAAAAACTGATAGCTAATCGTTAGTACGGTTAGTGACTTGTCTACTGTTAATATTAACTACAAAATTTTAAGTCTAAATCAGCAAATACTATTATGTCCGACAAACCCTCATAAACAAATAATAAAAGGTCAATGGTAAGTAACTGATAAACTTATTTTTACTTGTTCTGTTCTCTTTTCTTTTCCAGATACAAAATGGTCTTCCGGAGCCAGAGCAATTGAATTGCAATTTTTTAATGTTTACGATATGAACTTGTTAACTGCATAAATTAGCCATAATAAAAAAAAACCTCAAGTGTTTCTGATTTAATTAAAAGCATAAATAGAGCACGACCTTCCGAAATCCCACACATCCGTGGAAAGAATAATTGCTTTTTCCATTAACTATAGAAAATTCCATCAACACCAAAATTTCTATCAAGCAACCTTCTAATTGGAAAAATAATCTTCCCGGCACAAAAATATTGATGAGATGATTATAGAGTCTTTTCTGACTACTTGAATACTTTCAATTTGCTGGAACAACAATGATTCAGAACGGAAAACACCAAGAACACCCTTTCAAAATTAATGTACAAAATTGCAACTTCCAGTAATCGCAAACTTTAAAAATTATCCAGTGACGTAGCATAAAAAAATATTTAATGTAAACACCAATACACAATATAATTAAGATTAAAAGAATTCAATTGGTACGCTTCTGTTATTTTGAAAAAACCAAGCAACGACATTTATACGAAAACTATTATACTGAAGGAACGTTGAACAAAAGAATACGAAATCTACACCGCGAAACCTTTTGATAACCATATTTACAACTAAACAACAACAAGACAACCAAACAATAAATACAATTTAAATGGTACGTTAAGAGCGCGCCGTCACGAGAGTGGGAAGAGAAAGTGTACTTAACGACAGCTAGATGACAGTAACACGCATCTAAATAGTCAAAATATTTACCAAAAATTACTACTAATTTATTTTTAAAATGTTTGCAACTTCTGAATAACAGATGGCACTTTCAAAACATTTTAAAACATGAGAATAAATTTTACTAATTTTCTTATCAATTGAATAAATAATCTATAACTATATACGTACACAACAAAAACGCATTAATTAATACTGTATCAATAATTGGCTATATTAATTTATTTTTTTTTTACATATTTAGTTTCAAGTCAATAACTCTAATAAATTTTATCACAACCGTCGCGTTGTCAAAATAACGTATGAAAAATGTCAATTTGTAATTCCATTCATAACTTGTAGAATCTAAAATTTAACAGATTGCATTTATCCAAAAAACCGCCAAATATTCATTGGCATCAGGTTCAAAGTTGTACACATGTTCGTTATCGCGGTATTCCTTTATCGGCTTTATCGATAAATGTATTTATCTACGTTTACAATGAATATTTCGATAACATCACCTTTTAATGGTGTAAGTAAATCCAGGAAATGAAGCTCAAAATAAGACAAAACAAATTCTTTCAAAATGCACCGATTTGCATTAATATTTTGGATAACATTTAACTTACCTTTCACTTTAAAATCTATATATCAACGAGTGCTTTTTATTTTTTATTGGTGAAACTACCGCTAAATGCCAAAACCTATAAAACCATATTTTAAAACTTAAAGTAGATAAAATTTTGTTAAAACAACTAAATGTTAAATAATCAATATTGTATGCTTTGAAACTATTACAAAATATTTCAACATTTAAAAATTAACCCTCATGATAACTTAATAAAAAATGAATTATTTGCCATAAAAATTAATGAGAATAACATAAATCTTAGTCTGGTTTCACATCGATGTCTTATTCTGGACACAAAATTTTTATTTTATTTTGCAACTTTTTAACCATTAAAAACTATCTTTTATAACATTACAATGCTCAACAACTATTTCATTAAAAATAAATAGAAAAAAATACATACAGTTATGTACAAAAATTTATTTATACAAGACCATAGTCTCATATTGATACCTAAAAATATATAGTGCGTACATAAATAAGTGCAAAAAATGTAAGTGGTGATTTTCTTTCAAGAAATAATGTGGATCTTTTATATAAAGAAAATTTATATTAGCCACCCCTGCTTAGTTACAGGCCCTTAGAGATGGAGCGAAAAAAATTTTAATTGTTTTCATGAACACAAAAATGTAAAGACTTGTGTGCGTTAAAACCATCGCTTAGATGGCGCCATGTACTTTAACGCACACAAGTCTTTACAGTTAACTGTTGGCATTTACTTAGTTTGTACTAATTAAACTTAAACTAGCATTTAAACCAAAGTTTAATGAAAATATTGCCACCCTAGAAATTATACTTCAAAATTACCTAAAATTAAAAACTCGCAAAATTTTTATTTTAAAATTAACCTGAAAAGCCTAAAATAAAAAAAATAGTATAAAGAATTCGTTTCAGAAGGCATTTTAGCGACTCGTTCTTTCGAAACTGTACTCGTCTTATAAAATGCGTCTTCTAAAACTAATTCTTTAATATACTACTCTTATAAATAAATAAATATAGTATTTTTTTAAAAGTCTTTATTGATAGCATCATTGTCATAGTTTCATTCTCATCTTCTAGAATTGGATGAGCACTGTAATTACAATCCTCGCCAGGCCATTCAGAATAAGTTCAGTTGCAATAAAGCCCAACTTTCCGGTAGTCACTTAAGACACCACATCCTTCTTTGCAACTACAAAAACTCATTTTCAAAAGTTTATTCGGTAGAAATAAAATGTCTGTACGATGTATGTAGAAAATTACTTTTAGAAAAAAAAATTTTTATTAGTTTTCTTAATCAAAACTTCTTTTTTTTTATCATAAAAAGTTTATCTCAACTTTGTTTATACCGGGTGGGTTTTTGAAAACGAAACAGATACGTTTTTGGTCCTTTAGCTATTTTTTTCAAAAAACCCTCGGACAAGTCAAATTTATTTTTGAGGGGGACAATTGACTAGACTAGTTTGACATTTGTCAATTCAACCCCTAGGCGGGGGCGTCATGCGCCCTAAAAATTTTAAATAGCATCAGGGGTCAAGTGACATATCATTTTAAAGCCCATCCAATTATTATTCTAACAGCATATTATTTTTTAAATTTGAACGATTAGTATTCAAATTATGACGTTTCTAAGGTTTTGTTTCAATGCATTTGTTGTGCCTATTTCAATTTCTGATAAATCTTCAAATTGATGACCACCAGCATCCATACAGTAGTACAAGTTTTGTTGAAAGCGTTCACGCACATTATGAAAGATTTCCGGTGTAATTTGGTGGCATTCGTTGACAATCCGTTCGCGTAGGTCTTGTAAGGAAGTCGGTTTAGTATCATAAATTTTAGACTTTAAGTGGCCCCACAAAAAGAAATTAAGAGGCGACAAATCTGGCGACCGTGAGGGCCATTCTATGGGGCCCCTTCTTCCAATCCACTCATTATTTTCAATAATGTCAGTCAACATAGGATTAATGCTATTTTCCAACAAATCCAAGTACATGTCCCCGGTCAGGTTACCTGATAAGAAAAAAGGACCAACAATACGGTTACCAAAAATTTCGGCCCACACATTTATTTTTTCTTTATGTTGCGTATGACTGTCATTAAATACCCTGGGATTAGAATCACACCAATAACGACAGTTATGACGACTGACAGTATCATTAATGGAAAAAGTGCACTCGTCCAAAAAGCAGATATTGAAAATAAAATCGGGATTGTTAATAGCTCGTTCACTCATCACTTCGCAAAATTGTAGGCGGCGGTCAAAGTCATCTTCATTCAGTTCTTGTACGAGATGAACTTTGTAAGAGTGGAATTAATGCTGTTTCAAAACATTTCGAATGATGCTTCGCCCAAAACCAGATTCAGCTGCCAATTTCCTCGTACTCGTTCAAGAATTCAACGCAACATGTCCAAGAACCGCCACTTCTACTGCTTCATTTCTATCGGACTGTTGCTTCATATTACAAACAGATCCAGTCTCTTGATACTTTGCCACTAACTCCAAGATGTACTTCCGATTAACATGTTTATCCAAGTGCTGTTGATTAAATTGCTCTGCTGTTCTATTAGCACACTGAGTGAAATAATTGTCACCCTCTCGGCAATGGAGTAAACCATAATGTTGTTCGATTGCACAAGCAACAATAAGCTGATAACGTAGTCAAAATAGAGGTTTTTTTATGTTCGATTAACTACAAACACTAACGCAAGATATATCAGAATTTTTGTTACATATTACAATGAGAAATGTCTAATCGATAGCAGTAGTAGCAAAAAATATCAATTATTAACATCTTTATAAGAAATTAAAATAGGCACAACAAATGCATTGAAACAAAACCTTAGAAACGTTATAATTTGAATACTAATCGTTGAAATTTATAAAATAATATGCCGTTAGAAAGATAATCCGATGGGCTTTAAAATGATATGTCACTTGACCTTTAGTGCTATTTAAAATTTTTAGGGCGCATGACGCCCCCGCCTAGGGGTTGAATTCACAAATGTCAAACTAGTCTAGTCAATTGTCCCTCTCGAAAATAAAATTGATCTGTCCGAGGGTTTTTTGAAAAAGAATAGCTAAAGGCCCAAAAACGTATATGTTTCGTTTTCAAAAACCCACCCGGTATAATTGAATTGGTAGGAATTATTTATGAGATATGGAGTAATAAGATGGGAAGTTAAGTGACGGTTTTCAAATTGTAAATATTAACACCCCTTTTTTTATTTTTCCGACGAGTTAGAATTAATACTTTATAATAAAGCAAAAAAAATGCATGTCCAAAGGCCGGCCTGCCGTCCGTCCGTATGTAAACAAGATATAGAGAAAACCATTCGTCCAATTTTTATGAAACTTTGTACAAGGAACTTATTTATAAATCCAAAAATTTGATTAGTTTTTGGGCGAAATCTATGTAGCGAAAGGACCGTTAACCTACACAGATATTCGAATTTTTGGAATACTTAGAAAAATATTCATTTTACACATTTTAGTTTCAAATAAAAATTGTTTATAATTTAATTTTTAATTACATTTTTATATTACAGGTGTCAAATTTCAATGAATACACGCAATTATCTTCTGAGTTTGATTTTTTTTAGAAAATATGTTTGAGACAAAAGTTATTGAATTTAGAAGGGAGACGTCTGATGATGACTTTAAAATTGACCTCCAACTTCACCTTGAAGGTTTTTTTAAGGTTAATTTGTTTTTTTAAATAAGAACCCCTATTTTTCACACCGGCTTTAGTAAGAGCGGAAAATTGTACGTCTGAAATGACATTCACAAGTTTATTTTTGTGACCTTTATAAGATTTATTTGAGGTCAAATGCTTAAAAATTGGGTGGTAGTTATTTATCTGAGTTTTCTAGCAGTCTAAACATTGTAAAGGTACCTTTAAAAGAAAGGTCATCCTTAAATATGACAACGACCTTATTGATGTTGACTTTAATTTTTAAGATCATTTAAACACCGGATTCAAGAAAGAGAAAATTTCCCGTTAAAATGTGACATCAACATTGACCATCAAATTAATATCCAAGGTTATTGAAGATTGTTCTTTTTTAGTTTCAAGCTCACGAATTGAATCTTACAAAGACTAAACTTCCAAACCTACACCCATACACTCCAATCTCATAATTTTCCAATTGAAGATTAAAATAAACTTGCTGTACAATAGCCTTTTCACAATACGTTGCACCGCCAGCATTAGCATTACTCAATACTCACCACGGGGAGGTTGCCTGAAAAGAGCTGGTTTTGAATAAACTTATATAATTCATGAGATGTTCAAACGTTGCACCATTTACTTGTTGATAAAATTTGATTTGTCAATGGAAATGTCTTACAGTGTTTAATAACACTTGAGGTGAGATGTTTAAATACGTCAAATAAACCTTATTTATAAAGGCCACAAAAATAAATATCATTTCAGACGTACAATTTTCCGCCCTTTCTAAATCCGGTGTGAAAAATAGGGGTTCCTATTTAAAAAAAACAGTTGTCTTCAAGGCAAAATTAAAGGTCAATTTCAAGGTCATCATCAGTGTCCCTCTTCAAACCCAATAAATTTTGTCTCAAACATATTTTCTGTCACGCTACCTGGTCGTTGGTTTATCCACTGTTCGAAAACTGTAGTTATACTTCATTAATTAATTTATTGCGTTTCATTTATTATTATTTTTTTAATTGCATTACCTTTATTTATCAATTCAACTATTATTTAATTCATCATCAAATAATTAACTGCATATTTTTAACGAAGAAATCAAAATTCTTATGTATAAGTTTGATATGAAAAAAAATCTTTTTCAGTATAAGTTTCGTCAGAAATATACAAAAATTTTAAAATCACCAAATTTTGACTTTTAAATATACACAACATGCACAAGACACGTGTTATTTATAACTGAACTAGCCCGAAAAATTCTGTTCAGGTAAATATTGCAGTTGCCACTTGTAAGAAACTGACAATGTTATAATTCAAATTTGCCCCCGAGAAAGAATTATTTCACGGCATAAAATTTACATCGTCAAGAAGAGACGTCGTGCGCACTGTCCCACTTAAAATTACCCTCAGGCAACCGCTGCCCACTCTTCCGCTCAAGATGAAACCCCCTATATGAGCACAAGCGCAATGCCAAAATGGCACTTCTTCTGCGTCTTCTACTTCTATTTTTAATCCAACTTGACTTCTCAACTTAACAATTCCTTGAGAACTCCGTCCGCATTAGTTCTGAATCCCGAACCCCAAATCTAAAATCGTCTAGAGTTATCCGCCGCTAACTAAAAGACTACTTCAAATGCTGATTTAATTCGGTACGGTAGTTGCAGAAAACCCTTTTGATCTCCAGAGGACCCCCTAAAACAACCACCGTTAGTGATTCGTGTAGACAGCACCTACTTACCCCGAACCCTAAGCATTGTGGCCTGATTTATTCGGTAGCAGCTGCTTTCCCTCCGAAACCGTTCCATTTAGAACCAGAAACTGGCCGATAGCACTTCGTAGTGGGCGTGCTGGCAGACTCTGACCTAGGCAAAGTATCACAGCCACAAAACGCCGACCTCAGAACTTCTTATACATACACTGCTTGCTCGCTAGGCATCACCATACGAGTACGACTACCAAGCATCCTACACACGTTGAGACGGACTTCTGTCGTTTGAAAACCCGTAAGTCCCAATAATAAACTCCGTTGTGTATGCTATAATAAGCGAGCTCCGTAGAAAGAAGTTCTAACCAATAAACTTAAAAGCGGGTGTAAACGGCCGCCACCGATAATTAATAATAACTTACCTGTTTCAGTGAGACACTAGCACAAGACATAAAAGCTGCCCAAATCCGCAACCCGAGTATTTGTTTAGCTAGAAATTCTGTTGTGTAAAAACGTGAAAATTTAACCGCCAACCGTATTAGCTCGGCGCCGTATTCCGACTGGCCGTGTCTAAGCTGCCGCTGTTCCAACCGCGACTGGTGAAGTATTCCCCGCATTAAAAATACGTTGTAAATAAATCCCTTGTACATATAATAACCACAAAATTTGTAAGTAATTGTAAATAGACGTTTTAAAAACAAACCTTGGGTATTCTTTATTCACTTGAAGCTACCCGCGTACAGAATATACATTTTGTTACGTCACTTTTTACGTTTCAACTACAAATATACCCGGTAGTCAGGCGCGTTTACACACTACTGTTTTCCTCTCTACGTTTTACTACGTTGTCAAGGTCTCTACATCCCTTCACACACTCAGGTATGTTTGAAAGATGTTGAATCTATGTCTACTTAAGTGAAATCAATCGTATAGATGAAAAAAATATTATTTAAGTAGAATTATATATGCTCGAATATTAATTGTTTACATTTTTTGTTTAAATAGTAAAAAAATTTAAGCCACAAAAAAATTTTGGGTAAACTTTGCAATTTATAGCATAAAAAACAAAATGTACATATAAATTTATTAACTATAACGAAAGTCCAAGACCAAAATCTCAGGGTGCTGCACTATAGTATTTTCTTAGACAATGCACACTTTTCTCGGACGAACAAAAGCTAATCGTTGACAAGAGGTAGCTCCATTTATATTGATCGTACAGCAATTATTAAAAAAACAATTTTTTAATTTTTTACAAGCTGCAATTTTACTGTCTGCAGTTTTTTTTTTATAAAATAAATACTTTTCAAGTTATTTGCAAAAAACCGATGAAAAACTGATACCGTCAGTCTTGAATAACTCGAAAAATATCAATTTTACGAAAAAAAGTGTGTAGGAAATTTATTGCTCAGAATTAGTTTCTTTATCGAATTTTGACTTAAAAATAAAAAAAAATTACCCCCGTGATAGGGGGAACCACTCCCAGGGTAAAAGCGGTACCTACTATCAAAATTTCAAGTAAGTCGATTTTTATTAATGGGTGAAGTTATAACTTTAAAGTAGAGAAAATATTTTTTGAATAATTTTAGTATCTAAAATGACCCTCTGTAAAGCTCAAAACAAGATTTATAAGTTCATTAAACAAAAATACAGGAAAGCTTCAAGATAAAGAAATTACCTGCTTATACCCTTTTTATTTATGCATTGTTTACATTACTGGTTAAAATCTATTTGTTATCCACGTTATAAAAGCTTAATTCTGAGAAAGTTAAATATAAGTAAGTGACAAGCGACATCTTTTTGAAAATAGCTGAACTGTTACACTCAAAATACAAGCCATGACGCAATTTGAAATTTAGTTTGTACACAATTTTCTCTTATTCTTGAGAAATATTGCATTTTCTTCTTCAAACTTTGGGTAATTAATAAAAATAATATACTGAAGGCAAAAACCAAATATGAAATCGCTATGATACAACTTTTTGTAAACTACCACGTACTTTAGAAAAGGATTTACATTACAAAATAAACCAATATATACATGAAAATTTTTAATTGCCGTTATTGGGATGTTCACAAAACGTAGTTTAAAGTTAAAGTGATATATTAATTATAATTGAAGATAAAAATAGAAAGGTCTGTTTTTTATAGTACCGCCATCTATTAGCTCTGACTATGTGTGGCGCGCTCTTAATACTTTCATAATAAAAATAATTTTAAAACCTTAGTGTATTATTATATAATGTATTTTAATGCAAAAATATAATTTTATTGTTATACATTGCGTTTACTTTAATTGCAGCATATTAATTCATTCGTAGATAATTAATATTAACTTAATGTTGTAGAGGGTGTTTCATTAAGGCTCGTCACCGGCCATATCTCAGAAACTAGTAGACATAAAAAAAGGGGAAAAATTCATTATAAAAGTGGCCACGATAAAATCCTGAAAATTATTTTGAAGTTCCGTAATTTATCGCAAGGGGGCGCATTTGAAAATTAAAAAATAAAATTCTAAATTTTTCCAAAAATTCCCACATTACTGCATACCTTTGGTAACATCGTTAGAAAGCTTAGACAATTCTTCATCATTTTGGTCATTGGCCTACCGATCTTAATAAGAGTGGGGAAGCTATTGAAAGTGTAATCATTTAAATCGCTGTTATTTTTAAACGACTTACCCGATTTTAATAAACCTTGGCTTGTTTAGAAGAGAAAGGTAAGTACTTTTAACTGTTGTATTCAATGGTACGTGATACTTTATAATAAAATTGTTAGAGGGCGCAATTTGTAATAATACTAGTTTTTTTTTATTTTATTCAGAAAAATTATCATACGGTATAATTATGACATCATAAGCTGAAAGTAGATTAAATTTGTAACAAAAAACGTAAATTTAATCAATTTAAATGATTACACTTTCAATAGCTTTCCCCACTTTTATTAAGGTCGGTACGCCAATGAGCCTTAGACCAAAATAATGCAGAATTGTCTAAGCTTTCTTACGATGTATGAAAGTCTACATTGGTTAAACCGGACGCAACATAAAATGTAGATTAAAAGAACATCACCGAGACGCCAAGTCCAGAGCGGTAGATAAATCAGCAATCGCAGAACATCTACACGAAAAAGGAAAACACATCATTAACTTCGAAGAAGCTAAAGTTCTATCAAGGACTAACAACTATTATCCAAGGATAATCAGAGAATCCCTAGAAATTATGAAAAATAAATATAACTTCAATCGAGAAGTTGGTTACCGATTAAGCAACACGTGAAAACTAACTCTTCACAAAAACAAAGAAAACAAATGTCACCACAAAATTAGTCAACACCAAACAGACGATCAACCAACCATCGAAAACCAACCACCCGTCACCGATCGACATCAACCAACCGTAGCGGAACATAGGTATATAACGAGGAGCAGAAGACAACAACATCAGTCTTTAGAGTAACTTTAAGCAGAGAACGTAGGAAGGAAGGACGAACACGACTCAACCCGGAAGATAATAATCTTAGTGACAACAGCCGCGAAAGCTTACATTCATACATTAGACGCCTCTACGGGGAGGATATCTACCAGGAAACTGGATAAGTTACGGAAGAGGAAGAATCAACTGCTATCCTCATTAGCATATCTACGACGATGCCGAGACCAAGAGGTGACGCCTGCTTTTGTGAAAATTCGACATTAAACCGCAACAAATCGTGCAAGAAGAATCATCGAACGTAGTGAGAAGGCACTCACTTGAGAAAGAGTACGTGATACTTACCATCAACTACATATAACAATAACAGAACTATACCAGCTACATCTACAACTGAGCAGCATACTGGATAAAAAAAGATGGAACACCATAGATCGCATCAGCTACGAACATGGGGAATACCACCTACAATCAACCACTAATAGGCATATCAAGAAGTTTGTGAAATTAAGTACCAAACACCAGCAAACCAGCTATAATTTGGACAAAAACAAAACAGTTGTAAACTTGTCGGACTACCCACTCACCGAAGACTGCATATCAATTCTGTCAAAAGGAATGAACTACGCCATTGCTTCAAGCAAGATACCCACAGAAGAGATAATAGCAGAAGTGGAAAGTGTCATCAAAAAGCTTCCGGTTGAAGAAGCAGAGGAAATACGCCACAAGACTTGCCGGATTTTACAACGTTCCAAAGCTCCACGTAGGAACATCACTCGCGCTGAAGAAATTGCATTAAAAGAACTCAGAAGCAATCAAGAAATCATGGTGACACGCGCACATAAAGGCAACGCTACAGTAGTCATGAACACCGAAGACTACAAAATGAAGATCAAATTACTACTGGATCCACAACTTTACACCAAGTTAAAAGGAGATCCAACCAACAAAATTGAAAAACAAACGAGAGCCGCAATCAAACATTCAGCTATACCAGTCAATCAACATCGTCAACTGCTACCTTCCGGGACCAGGCCAACTGGACTACACGAATTACTAAAAATTCACAAATTTGGTAACCCCCTAAGGCCAATTGTCAGCACATGTGGATCTCCAACTTATGAACTGACCCGTTACTTGGCTAAGTTTCTACAACCGTACGTGGGGAGAACTGAATCTTTTGTGAAGAACTCCGAACACTTCGTCGCATTACTGATAACTCTGGAAGTAACCAATGACGATATACTAGTTAGTTTTGATGTAGAATCGCTATTCACTAACGTACCAGTCGACGATACACATAATATCATAAAACAACTCTGCACAACCCATGGGTTAAGAGAAGACATACCAGAGCTAGCAGGAATCTGTCTGAATACAACTTACTTTCTATGGAACGGAGATTTCTACGAACAAAAATCAGGTGCAGCCATGGGATCACCATTATCACCGGTTATTGCGAATATCTTTATGAAAGCATTCGAGAAAGAAGCCATTCAATCCAGCGAAAAGAAACTAAAATGCTGGTTCAGATACGTGGACGATACCTTTGTCATATGGCCTCATGGGAAAGAAGCATTTACTGTATTTCTTAACCACCTCAACAGTCAGCACGAAAAGATCAAGTTTACCATGGAGACAGAAGAGAATAAGGAGCTTTCCTTCCTGGATGTTCTAGTAAAACGAGGGGATAACAACAAGTTAGCTTATAGTGTATATCGTTAAAAAACACACATCGACCGATACCTCCATGCCACATCACACCATCATCCACAGCAGAAGCGGTCACTAATCAAAATTCTATTGCATAGAGCTAACAAAGTTTCTGACGAGGTTCACAAGGCAGAAGAACTTCGACACGTCCAACAAGCCCTAATGAAGAACGGCTATACCAGAAAAGACGTAGGAGCCGCCTGTCGCAGGAAATCTGAAAAAGAGAAGGTACAGGTCACCACCTACGCTTGTTTGCCATTCATTGCTGGAGTAACTGACAAGTTCAGAAAATCATTGGAGAAGAAGAATGTCGGTATCAGGTTTGGAACGGTTAAAAAATCCAGCAACTACTATCTTCTAATAAAGATAACCTGCCGAAACTCTCAACAAAAGGGGTCTACCAAATTGTTTTTGTAGATTAAAAGAACATCACCGTCCAGAGCGGTAGATAAATCAGCAATCGCAGAACATCTACACGAAAAAGGAAAACACATCATCAACTTCGAGGAAGTTAAAGTTCTATCAAGGACTAACAACTACTATCCAAGGATAATCAGAGAATCCCTAGAAATTATGAAAAATAAAAATAACTTCAATCGATAAGATGGTAACCGATTAAGCAACACGTGGAATCTAATTCTTCACAAAAACAAAGAAAACAAATGTCACCACAAAATTTGTCAACACCAAACAAAAGATCAATCAACCATCGAAAACCAACCACCCGTCACTGATCGACATCAACCAACCGTAGCGGAACATAGGTATATAACGAGGAGCAGAAGACAACAACATCAGTCAGAGAACGTGGAAAGGAAGGACGAACACGGCTCAACCCGGAAGATAATAATCTTACTTTCTTACGATCTTACCAAAGGTATACAATTGGTGGCAATTTTCGGAGAAATTTAGAACTTCATTTTTAATTGCGCCCCCTTGCGATAAATTACGGAACTTAAAAATAATTTCCAGGATTTTCTCGTGGACACTTTTATAATAAATTTTTTTCCCTACTTTTTATGTCCAGCAGTTTCTGAGATATGGCATGTGGCCAGCCTTAATGAAACACCCTGTATATAATATATACATTAAATATTTATTAAACATTAAAATCAATGTTTATTGAACATTTAATAATATTTAATAAAGCTTAAAAAATCTGTCGTTTTAATATTTAATCACGGTTTATTTGTAATATTATTTAATGTTTATTTAATAACTGTGATTAATAAAAAACACTGACAAATAAGTATTGTTAATAGTAAATAAAAAATAACTAAATAAAAATAATCATTAAATTAATGGGTAATTAATTTTACTAATTAAATAAACAATTAACAAAATACTATTACTTTAGTAATGGTTTTAGATAATAATAAGGTAATGTGTATGATATTACAGTGAAAAACAAGATAGAAGATACATGTTATTTAGCGTCACCAAAAAAACGAAGAAAATTAATACAATAAATATTGGAAAACGACTTCGTTATCTTCTATCACAATTATTAAAGTTTTCATGTAAAGATGTTTTTGAGTTTATATTTCGACGTCTACGCTTTAAAAAAAGTTTAACCAACATCTTGCTTCACAAGTAGGTATTAAAAACGTTTTCTGAATGTGCGCTAGATATAAAAGAGAAAACAGCGTTTAAAGGTTTAAGATTTTTTAACAACAGTCACTGATAAGACACGGTTTCCATTCAACTGCCTATTAGTTTTCAGCTTGGAGCAGTTATGAAAATTCAATTAGCGCCTTAAGCAAAATTTATTTAATTATGTAATGCACTTAAATGCGTTGGCTATTGTGTTTGAAATTAAAGATCAATTTATTTCTTCTGCTGAGACCACAATTGTGATCTAAGATTAAAATCACAAAATTGATATAAAGTTGAAGTCGAAATTCAATTAAATCTTTGTACGAAAAAACTTTTCATGCGTTTTAAATGCAATTAGCGCAAGTTAAATATTTTCCCGTACAATTTACTAACCGCTTATTCCCTAAAGTACAAAATTCCTCGCATTCAATTCAAGAAACGCTAAAATAAGTACGTTTTAAAACGCTTTAATACTAAGATTATACAATACCCAGTTGGCAGTTACATTTTCTTGGTTGAATCTTAAAAACCATTAGCTAACCCTTCCTCTTTCTAAATTAATCTTTCTACAAAAAATATTCTTTCGAATGTTCGTATTCAAGAATCCTCCAGAGAATTCTTAAGTGATTCAACCACACGCTCTTGCTGTACTGGAAGGTTTATACAATGGCGTTTTTGAGGGTGTATTCTAGTGATGCTGGAGATTAACCCACCTTACCCAGTAATTGAGAAATTCTTATAACAGAGACAGCTGTTTCTCAAATATCTAATGTGGAAAACTTTATTCTCGTCTTTAGTATAGACTTTTTCCAATAAATGCCAATTCAGCGAAATGAACAATTTGAGTTTTGCTTTTCTTAAGTGCCATAAAAAAAGGCCATCTCGATGTTATAAAATGCCAGGGTGTTTTATAATGTCTATAAAGAGCCTTTTTTATCCGACTTTAGCGAGCTTTTGACAATGTAGCCGTTATTACAAATGTTGTTTTCTTACGTGTCACACGGGGAAGTACATGAAAGTTTTCTACCTAACAATTTTCTGTGTGCAAGTGCACTTTATTTCACGAGTTCTAAACATTATACAAATTAATGCAAATCAAGTTAAACCGAGCAAAAGCAACACGTAACATTGCGGCTTTATCGTAGAAACTGGAAGTAATTTGTATACATAACGACGTATATAACAGGCAGTCGTTGTGCCAGACGAGAGTCAGAAGTGACACTTGAATTTGGTCTCCCATTAATTACAGGAAACTTAATTATTTTGATATCTTAGTAAGTGAACAAATTGGCACAAATTAAACCTTAACTTTAATGATGTTAAATTAATAACATTTTTTTGGAGCTGCAGAGGGAATAGTTTAGTGACGTATTCATACATCAAACAGTTTTGTTACACAGCGGTTGCGTTGTGAACAATGAAGTTTACATAGTTTGTTGACTTTGACTGAAAAAGATTGTATTCTGTGTATAATAAAAATGAAACAATTTAAAAACAAGATAATGCAAAAAGTTTATTTCAAGTTTTGTGTTTAATCCTTTGTTGTAAAGTAACAGTTGCTACATTTTTTATGTATACTAATAAAAGAGTTCTACTTTCTTTGACTAGAAAATTCTTTCTCTAAAAGAATGTCTCAACATCTTATAAATTAGATGGGGAGCTATGCGACGGTTTCTAAACACTCGTCTTTTTTTCACTTTTTTCTAACGATTTAAAGTTAGCACGGTGTAATTTAATTATACACACCTTTTGTTTAAACTATTTTTTGATCCGATAAGTAATTACTGAGGCACGACTATCACGTGTTTTAATAATATCTCCTTCAATATTAATTATGCGAAAAAAGTTGTTGTTAATTTTATTGCCTATAACTATTGTTTGAACTAATTTTTTTTTTCTCGTCTTAAAAGAAACATGCGCGCGGTATCTTATTTTGGAGCAAAATGTTTTATCACCGAACACTTTCGATACTCTCTTACACGTTTGTTAGTATCAGAATGATATGGAGTTCTATTCAAAACGGTTGTTCTATAATGTTTTCTTAATGAAATGGTTGCTAATAATTATTAAAAGAAATCAAAGTGTTTGTGCGATTGTCTTAATTGTTTACTTTTTGATATACTGGTTTACAACAAATTGATGAAGATAATACAAAATTTACTAGCATCAAGAATCGAGTCAAAGAAAGTGTGTGTGACGAACTCTTAGAATTCCTTTTATTAACTTATAATATAAATATCAATTCAAAGTAAATAGTAAAAAAACAATAACCGACATTTGATCAGCGCATAACTATTTATAATTAGTACAAGAAGTATAATTGAAATAATTTAAAGTGACTTTAGTAGAAGACGAAAAGTAAAATGCACGAAGTGAATTCTAGCTCCAATTCGGTGCGTCGTGAATACAATTAGTTTGTATCTTTTATTACCCGAATTACAATAATTAGGAATTAGGATAGAAATCCTGGACGCCATCCAAGCGATAAGATCGGTTCTTTAAAAGCATGCACTCAATCAACTAGTCTACTAAACCAACTTTAAATTTAAAACAATAATTTTGATGTTTGTTTGAAGAGGGACGTGAAGAAACGTAAGAAAGATAAGACTTGAACGTGGTAGGCACACTAACTTGTCGGAATTGGTGGTAAATACAAACTTGCAGAATAATTCCTGAGTAGATCAAGCAGAGTCAAATGCGATGAATATTGAAGTTCCAGCGACTAGTTACTCGTAACTGTTATCTCGGAAACAATTTAAACGCAAGGCACCTATTGCGAGACTTGTACAAGCTGACATCCAAATTATAGAGAAACGTCCCCTGATGTTGGTGATGACGTTAAGTAGTACCAATCACATAGCCAGTAAAATAGTCCCAAAAGTTATTACCAAGACGAAAAAAAAATTATGTGTCACGTGTTCTTATAAAACTATTAGGCAAATTTTTATGACGCTTAAATCAACGACCATAAAATCTTAATTTTGCAGGATGATTTAAAATCAATTAAAAAAAGTCATCTAATGCGATAAGGTATTGTTAATATCGAATACGGAAATAGAATGGAAATCAATAGCGTCAGGCGACCCCGACGAAGAAATGGTACACTCATGAAATTTAAAACTTGGACACCACAATTTCTGTAAACAAAAGTTTGCACATTGTGAAGCGGGCTTAAGGGTATCATTTACAATTCTAACAGCAGGTAGTCTCAGCAGGGGTTATCTTATAGAAGGACTGTAGAATTAATCATTACACTAAGCACGTTTTAGAAAATAGGTAATTTACGTTGCTTACTTAATTTTTTCTTTAAAGAATATATTTGAAGGTATCGCTAATTAAACACCATAGCTCGATTAATTATCGAATCAAAATTTTGTTTAGGAAATGTTTACAAAATAAAATTAGAAATAATTTTGATTTAAAAACGTCTACAAGCAATAACTTTTAAATTAAATCAAAAACTAAACATGGTTATTTGGGTTGACTGATTATTACTTATTTTTAAATAAATCTAACCTACTAATTATTGTAAGTTATTAAAAAAATCATTAAACTCTCTATTCATAATATTTAGTCCTTACAAAATGTATATTTTATGACGTTTCATTTTTTTCTGTAGTTAATATAAAAAGTGAAAATAAAAACTAAGGCAATTCTTATTGTCAACGTATATATTTAGTTTTTTGACAAGAATTTATTACATAATTATAATTAAGATACCAAGTTATAGTTTAAAATTAAATGAAAACTTTTTTTAAATAAAGGTATTACTATATAAATAAATATAAGAAATCAATAATGGGTGTGACCTCCATTATTATTGATACATTCTTGGAGGCGTCTGCTCATTGACGCTATCAAGGTATCAATATAATTAATATTAATCGTTTCCCATGCGGTATCAATGGCTGCAATTAGTGCATTACGGTTTACTGGTATAAAATTTGGCCCTTGTTGTCTTCGGATAACAGCAAGTATTCGAGCCCAAACATTTTCGATAATGTTAAAATCTGGGCTTTTGCTGGCCAGGGTAACAGCTCCAAGTTATTTTCTCGTATCCAATTGCGCACAACCCGCGAAGTATGAATAGGGGCGTTGTCCTTTAACAACAAAAATACATTATGAAAATGTTAATTCAACAGATCCCGAACTATTTTTGGAGAAAGTATAGTGAAATAAGAATACTTACTTGTTGGAAAATATAATCTTCGTCTGGATAAAACACTTCGACTGAAGGTTTCATAATAGTTTCCAATATCTAAATATCTAAATACGCAGCAGAATCAAGACGTCCATCGATAGCCCAACAAACTCCTGGACCCCGCGCGCTAAACCAACCCCACACATTCACAGAAAAATAACCACTTCGTTTTTTAGGACATATGTGATTATTTTCGTAACGAGTTCCTTCCATTCTAAAAACTTTTAGTGGTCCATCGTTGCGGCTATTGAACGTTTTTTCGTTGCTAAAAATCACTCGATTCCAAAATTCCAAAGGTTCGTTCACATATCGCCTTGCAAATTCCAGACGACGTCTCATATTTTCGTCACTGAGAACTTCTTTCGCAGCAGCATTATACTTCTTTATTCCCATCTCCTTTAATCTTTTTTGTGCAGTTATACGGCATCCGGGAAAATGTATCTGCTATAGCCCTTGAGTATGTAGCAAATGGTTGTTCTGTTACGTAATGAAACAACTCGAGATCTTGAGCACGTGTAGATACTTTAGGTCTACCACTTCCGATGGCTCTTTCCAAAGTGTGTTCAAGATTCCATTTTACTCGGTAATGCCCTACGGTGCTTTTTGGTATATCTAACATACGTGAAATTTCACGCACGCTACGGCCCGCCGCTAATTCCGAAACAATCCGCGCTTTCAAATCAGCACCGAGATGAGGTGGCATTTTCACAACACTTGAAATTTTAAACTAAAATGGAATTTACATTTTTACTTTATTTATTGGTTCACACTACCCCTTCTCAAACAGTAGGTAATTGTTTATTTATTACATACTTCTAATGACCAATGTAACAACCCTTAGAGCAATATGACTCAAAGGAAGTAAATTAAACAAGCAAGGATATTCTATTGTTATTGAAACTTATTCATAAAGTAAAAGCCATTTCCTTATAATGCTAATGGACAGGATTTTCTTTTAAGTATTAAGATTACAATAGAGGACTTATAAACTTTCGAAAATATCTAATTATAAATATTTACACTGCAATTGCGCTTTTCCTTAATAATTTCTTAGCAATAACATACACGTTCTTGGTTTTTAAGTTCTCATAAATTTGATATGATATAAATTTGTGTTTCTAATATTACATCACAAATTAATCTTTATTTGCCAAAAAATTGTTGCTTAAGTTGTAAAGCTTCCTACACACCTGAACAACAAACCGAGCAACAAACATAACAACGAACCGAAAGTCAAACAGAACGACAAACGATCTTTTATGATTTCCACAATCCGAACAACAAACGGAACGTTTGTGCTGTTCCCATAATTATTTTCAGTAGTTTTCAGTTCATATATATTTATTATTGAGAAGAGAAAATTGCGGAAAACAAGAAGATAGTGCCAACCAAATTTTTACGCACAAAGAAGAGTAAAAAATTATAATTTACTTAGCTTTTTTTTATTTTGGAAATTTCCCGCCCAAATGATGCTAATAGGGACATCATTTTTTTCTTGCATTCTTAAACACTGATTAATTTAAAACATTTTTCTTCTGTCAACTCCATAATATTACCTAAAACACAACAAACCCACAAAAGGGAGGACAAAAAATAAATAATTTAATTCTCCCGCATAAGTTTGTTCGCCGTTTTGTTTAGATTCGTCCAAACCTGCAAACGCATTCGCGCGCATTTTCTTTGATGTCGGAGAAAAAACCGACAAGTTGCGGAAACGCCGCAAACCGTTCGTGGAACAATCAGGACTTGCAAATCTGTTTTAAAATTCGTACGTAGCACCGTCCAAATTAATGTTCCGATTGCCGTTCGGTTCGTTGTTCTGTTTGTTCCTCGGTTTGTTGATCAGGTGTGTACGATAGCTTTACAATAAGCATATTATTATGAATTATATCTTATGAAAGGAGAGTTATGTAACTATAATTAACGACTTAACGTTACGTTAGTAGATTCCATTTACTATTTACACATATTTTCTTGGAACATTCGATAATTAACTATCGGGATATGATGACCCTATACTTCGCAGGTTGTGCGCAACTGGATACAAGCAAATAACTTGGAGCTGTTACCCTGGCCAGCAAAAAGCCCAGATTTTAACATTATCGAAAATGTTTGGGCTCGAATACTTGCTGTTATCCGAAGACAACAAGGGCCAAATTTTATACCAGTAAACCGTAATGCACTAATTGCAGCCATTGATACCGCATGGGAAACGATTAATATTAATTATATTGATACCTTGATAGCGTCAATGAGCAGACGCCTCCAAGAATGTATCAATAATGATGGAGGTCACACCCATTATTGATTTCTTATATTTATTTATATAGTAATACCTTTATTTAAAAAAAAGTTTTCATTTAATTTTAAACTATAACTTGGTATCTTAATTATAATTATGTAATAAATTCTTGTCAAAAACTAAATATATACGTTGACAATAAGAATTGCCTTAGTTTTTATTTTCACTTTTATATTAACTACAGAAAAAATGAAACGTCATAAAATATACATTTTGTAAGGACTAAATATTATGAATAGAGAGTTTAATGATTTTTTTTATTAACTTACAATAATTAGTAGGTTAGATTTATTTAAAAATAAGTAATAATCAGTCAACCCAAATAACCATGTTTAGTTTTTTGATTTAATTTAAAAGTTATTGCTTGTAGACGTTTTTTAAATCAAAATTATTTCTAATTTTATTTTGTAAACATTTCCTAAACAAAATTTTGATTCGATAATTAATCGAGCTATGGTGTTTAATTAGCGATACCTTCAAATATATTCTTTAAAGAAAAAATTAAGTAAGCAACGTAAATTACCTATTTTCTAAAACGTGCTTAGTGTAATGATTTATTCTACAGTCCCTCTATAAGATAGCCCCTGCTGAGACTACCTGCTGTTAGAATTGTAAATAATACCCTTAAGCCCGCTTCACAATGTGCAAACTTTTGTTTACAGAAATTGTGGTGTCCAAGTTTTAAATTTCATGAGTGTACACTAACAAAAAGTCAGTGGCGTATCATTGAGCAAGAACAATTTAAAATGTGCCTAAAACAATCCAACTAATTGATTATTGCTCAGTGAGAAAGACAAATACCATTCGGCACCAAGAACTCGTAAACTGTAAAATCTTCTTAAATTAGGACTTCTATAAGACTGATTTTAAAAACTTGACACTTAAAAAAATCAGTTAGTTTCACTTTGAAATTTATTCAGATAGCCCTTTAGTTAACGAAGACAAATTCAAGAAATTGCCTTTTTATATTTTTGAAAGCAGCAGCTATCATAACAAACAACTATCTAATAAATTGTTTAAAGTATCTACCATTTTATACAACCACGTCTCAAATGTATGGAGTAGTTTGGGATGAGAAGTATCCAATTTGTTATCACCACGAGCAAAATCAGTAATGTAGCTTGCGCAAATTATAATTAAAAAAACAATTAGATCCAAGAAACAGATTTCAGGGGTCAACAACATGAAAATAAATTGCACCAACTTAAATTAAAAAGAATTAAAGAAAACTAACCTCAAATTTCATGGCAAACGGAATTTGTTAATAATAAATTAGGAAGCAATTAAGGGCATACAAATAATTAAAAATTTGTAAATTAATGCTCCAAATTCCGACGTTGGTGGCGCGCAGATTCGTCGCAAAAAATTTAAAATCAAGAATGCTTAGGACAAAACAATTCGAATGGTAATTCGCAGTAAATAACGACAGATAATAGATGCGATAGATTTTTGATTTTGGAAATTTAATAGTTAATATATCACCAGTATGAATTTAAACTGATTCCATGAGCGTTGATGTATGAAAAAAATTTAAATAAAACATTGTTATACAGGGTGTTTCCTAACTTCTCTGACAAAATGAAGGAGCTGAATCCTCACTTATTTTAAGACGAAAATGTGGTATAAATTTTTTTCGAATGTCGCTTCGTTTTTGAAATACAGGGCGTTGAAAAAATAAAAATGTATGCGTTTTTTTTTTAATATTATTAATTAACGGAGTACAATATTCCAGTAATATTTGGTACACATAATAAGAAATTTAAGTACTTTACTTTATACCCATTTTGAACTTAAACCTGTTGTCGGCAATTACGCATGTCAGGTTAAGTACCTGGGCATTCATCTTGACTCCAAATTGCAATGGAACAAACACGTTGACATTTTAGCAACGAAACTGTCCAAACACATATTTGTTATTAGAAATTTAGTGAAATTAGTACCCACTGATGTCCTAGTAACTGCCTACCACTCACTTTTTATGGTCAAGATTGCAATGGCGGATCAAAGTAAACCGGCAAATTGTGCTCTGTGCAAACGATGTAAATCAAAAGTAGTTACGGGTGTTAAATGCATAAAATGCGAAAAATTGTTTCACTTAAGCTGTGCCAAATTAAATGGTGTTAATTTTATTAATGACGGTAGTGTGGATTGTTGTGTTTCGGAAGATGACGATGACCAGGATTTCTTTGACGCATTGAACAGCATTAAAGATGTCGACAACAAAGTGGACGTACGGTTCGTAAAATACATAGTTAAGCAAAAATAAATAAATAAATAAATAAATAAATGTAAGTGTGTTTGATTGTTTTAATTTTAATTGCAGTGGGTGTACTGCAAAATGATTAGTGTAATAATTTTCATTAAGGCGAAACCGGGTGGACTTTTAGTGTGGTTCTGACCCAATAGATGGAGTTCAAATTTGACGAAAAGTATTTAGCAAATTTTTTAAAAACTATAAACTTTTGGTTAATTTCTAATGGTTTAATGTGTTTGAGAAAGTAACTAAATTTAAGCTAACGATGTTGTACTTTTCTAATTTTTTTTGTTGCTAAAATATAAAAAATTATTTTGTTGATTAAAAAGGAAATAATAAACTGTCAGCCACCAATTAAACTAGACTTCTAAACTATGCCATTGCAATTTTTTACATTAAATTTTTAAAATCTTGTTCATCAAAACGGAAAAATTAGTTTTTCTTTGACATATTTTATTCTGCCGGCGCTGTTGAGTCGAAATGCCAACACGGTACATAAATAAAAGTAAATAAAATAAGCAAATGTAATGTAGACCATATTTGCAACATGACAATGATGGACACAAGTTCTTCGAAGACAACAATTCTTCTCGCAAAAGATAACTAACAATCATTGTTTATTTACGTTTTTAATATGACTTATTAATTAAATACGTTTCTAACACTAACTCGATAATATTCAGATACTAGAAGTTAAATAAAGATGTATAATATGTAGTTTCTGTATTCAAAGCATTAAGTTTTAATGAATGCAAAATTAATTAATTCTTATGTTTCAATATTTAAGTAATGTATAATTTCAATCAATGAATGGTAGAATGAATTGTGCTAATCATAATGTAAAAATTCTGAAATAGTTTTTATTTTATTATAATTATTATAATTGGAACTATAAGATAAACTTTTCAAAAGTATGTATGAATAAACAGGTTCGATTACATGCATTGTCGTCTCCCCCATTAGAATATGCTATAGTCTACATTTCCAAAAAACATATGCCAGTGTTTCAGTAATACTGCAGATTTTAATTTTTGCTATATCTTACCGACATAGGTCAAAAGTCAACGACAACTTAGATTGAGGGCAAAAAGGAAAAAGCAGAACAAATATATCAGATAAACATGTAAGTACGCCTTCGAATTGTAATCAATTATTTATGGCTTTAATCGTAATTAACTACATTACATTAGAATAATACATAGTTTACAAAATCATTCGCCACATTTTAATCAAAATATTGATTTAATTTTTTGTATAGCGCAAAATCAAATAATAATACCGGGAACCGCCATTAGTCGTATACGGAAAAGTATACATGGAAAAAATTTGAAAATTTTGGAGAATGACTAAAACCAATAGGGCAAACTTAACTAAAATATTTTCATTCTTCTGATATTTGTACCGGAAGTCGACATCAACTTCGTTATTTTAAATGGAACATCCTAAATATTTTAGTTTTCATTACATTTTCGGATTCTACTTCAGATTTTACGGTCACTATGTATATCATTCCCTGTAGCTAAGAGTTATAGATTTTGATTACTAAAATATTGATAGATACAAAAGCTCACGGATATTTTTGTAACTTTTTTCGGAAAGTCCGTATCGGATTAGTTTTTGGTTTGTATAAAGAGAATGGACTGTAGCAAACGAAGATATCTCCGTAGATGAAAAAATGAAATACTAAGTGTTTTATATTTGCTGTTACATTAACGTGCCGGCATGATTGGAATCGCAACCCATAACACAATGATTTGAAAATTTATGGGTTATGTCAAATTTACACAATTTTATTGTTTCTCAAATAATACTAATCATGGCAAATTTTTTTAATCTATGCGCAAATCTTTTCTTTATACAAACCAAAAATAACCCCATATAGAGTTTCCGAAAAAAGTTGACAGGGATTTCCGTGAACTTTTGCATCTATCAAAATTTCACTAAAATAATTAAAATCTCGAAATCTATAACTCCTAGCTACGGGGAGTATTGATTGATTTTAGTCATTGTCTAAAATTTTCAAATTTTTTTCATGATACTTTTCAATATACGGCTAATGGCAATTTTCAGAAAAACATCTTGTATATTAAGTGACGTATTTCACTGTTTAATTCTATCAATGACAATAAAAATGCCTCAATAGCAAAAAAGTAGAGGCACAGGTAATAAGGATGGAAGAACTTGAAGAAGTAATAAAAGATCTTAAATAGGGCAAAGCCGTTAGGTGTGAGAGGATAACGGCGGAAATGATTAAGAGCATGCGACAAAAACGTAGAAATACACTATTAAGTACATACAACAAAGTGTGGGTAGATGAAGAACTTCCAAAAGATTGGACGGCAACATTAAGGGAAATATAAATGCATGTAATAATTATAGAGGAGTAACATTTCTAAATATATCTATCAAAATTTTATAAGAGAAGCAATAAAAAAGAAAATGGATTCAGACAAGGAAGAAGCGCACATATTTAAGATGATGTATTTGGTATTCTAGAGAAAGCGTTTGATGCCGTGCCAAAGTGGAAGTTAATAAAGAAAAGACAAGTAAGCACGAAATAATCTACAAGAAACAGAAAATAAAATATCAAAAAATTCAAAATAAATATCGGATTAAGGCAAGGGGAAGTACAAGTGAAGTACTTTCTATATGTAAGAGAAGTATTGGTCAAGAAAGGAAGCAAATATCAATAATTTAATAAAGAAGGCCAATGAATTATCCTATGCACTAAAAAATAAATTTATTAGTAAAAGAGAAATTTCAAGTGAAACGGAAATAAAAATGATTAAATCGATATATGGACCTATATTAACGTACGGCAGTCAGTCGTCGGTACTGACAGATCAAGAAAAAAACAAGCTCCAAACAGTCGAAATAAGGTACCTAAAAATAATAAAAGGTGTTACAAGCAGAGATAGATAGAGACACAGAGGCATAAGAAAGAAACTGAAAGTAGAAAGTACACTAACGTTGATAGAGAAGAAGCAACTGTCGTAGTGTGGTGATCTAG